>KQ991120.1:7405-25925 GCA_001598015.1 Dorcoceras hygrometricum | reverse complement strand
CCGCCGCCGCCGCCGCCCACGCGCCGCCGCCGCCGCCGCCGATCTTCGCCGGAAATTTGTTTCCGGCCGATTCGACGAGGAGAATCCGTTCGTGCAGAATTCGTCAGTGCTTCTAGTGCAGCCTGACGAAGGAGTCTCGGTTCTGGTCGTGGACCGGATTGGCGATTATCTACCGCAATCTACCGAGAAGAGCCGGGTTCTTGTAATTCCGGTTGGAGCCAGGCACAAGTGCCAGCAAGGTATTCGTTTTGAACGCCCTATGTATGACGATTATTGAATTGTTGTTTTTCGTATTGATCGTCTCCCGGCCTCTATTCTTTTGTTCTTCCGCTGCCTCGCCGGGGGGGCGGATCCGGATCCCCAACAACTCTTATATCCATGAAAAGATTATTCGAATTTCATCGTTAAGTCCAAATATTTTCTTAATTTTGTTATCACCAAAACTATAAATTTATCCTAACAATTTCCCCCTTTTTGGTGATGACAAAACTTAGCAGCCGAGATAAATGAATAGGCAAAAATAAATTGCACACGAACTGCTGAATTAGAAATTTCATTAACTGAAGATACAGTAAAAAAGATTTGTACACAAGAACATCAACAACACATCTATCCAAGCCAATCCTCAAACGACCTTCTGAAAGGTCCACCAGCACTGCTAGAACGTCTTTTCTTTGAATGTCCAGAACTGCCTCCTCTAGTTCTGCTCCCACCACTGCTTTCTCTGTACACACTACCTGGAAATCAAACAATTCACTTCTGATAGCAGCCACTTGCCCATCCAAATAAGTTAATTTAGCATCGATCGCTCTAACCTCCTTCTTGACATCCATTAAATTGGTAAATGATAGAGACGCCATGAGCCAGGACACTCTTCTTGAACTCATTTATATGAACTAGCTGGACATCACCTTGCGTGCGATTGTCTTGGCGAGCACTCTGTTTCAAATGTCGAAGGGCTTCTTCTTGTTGTAGCAGAGCATCTCGAAAGCTTCTTTCAAGTGTATGGATCTTAGATAATATTTCACTGTTAGAATCATCAATACGCTGTGATATAAAATTCCGGAGGTCATAAAGGGCTGCAGAAAACTCAGTAGGACTAACTGGTAATAATATCTGATTATCTGGAGTGGCATCCAAAGAAATATCATCTGCTAAAGCGCATCGGAGAATCAGTGTGAGTTGGAGAGTCTGGTCGCTGAACAAAATCTATCTGTACAACAGGATCAGAAACTGAAATTGATGGCACTGAAGAAGATACTATATGTACACTTGGTTGTTCAGACTCTGACTCGTTGAAAGATTGAAAACAATCAAGCTGCGGAGATGGAGAATGATAAACTGTTGACCCATCAGAAGAAACTAAATCGTCCTCTGCAATACTCTGTACACCGGAATGACTTAAATAACCAACAAAATTGTTCGCAGCTTCACCCTGCTGAACCACACCGCAAAAGCCAGTAGGAAGTTTCTCAAGGATATCTACAACTGAACTAACAGCTACAATATCTCTGCAAAGATTTTCATCCCGGACTGGTCGAAGGCAACCAAACATACTGTACCTAACAACCTCTGTACAGACTCTGGCCCAGCCCCATGATTTGATCAACGATGGGGTGGCTCCCCAATATTGAACTGGCTCTATAAAGAAGACACGCGGAACCAAATTTTCTTCGACCACGCTCTCTGGTAATAGTTTCCTATTCACAAATAGAGACAACCTGCAGCTACTCTTCCAATAATCATGGCCCTGTAGAGGCGTCCAAGTCCCATCAACCAGAATCATTGGCCTTATCCAGCAACTGGACTTGGCCATGGAGTAAAATTGGGCGAGAAATGCACCACTATTGTCAGCAAGATCTTTAAAAAGTTGAGAGGAGCTTGGTCGGTCTGTTATTATTCCATGTTCCTTTTGCCGTGCCAAGAGATCTTCAAGGGATTTGGAATGAGCAACAGATAGAAGATCAATTATTTGGGAGGCCATTGCTGTCCATGGCTGGCCAGGAGTAAAATATTTGCGGTGAGAGTCCAAAAATTTCCGGAGAAGCATCTCTCTATACTTGGCCAGTATGTACATTTGCCTCTTAACAGCAGTCTCCAAAAAATCGGTTTCAGCCCAACTTAGCATCAGTTTGTCCCTCTCTTTCAAATCCCGCAAAGAATCAAGATCAGATAATTTATTGAGAGAAAAAGAATGAAAGAAGTCTACTACGTCCTTCATAACTTGGTTATGCAGCTGAACTAGAAAATCAACATCCCCACATATCAACTCAACCGTTTCTCTGGCAGGATTCCCCTTAAGAGGCTCATCCTCTTCTAAGGGCTCCTTCCCTTTATCATGCGTGGATATCCTAGGGAGACTCGCATAGTACCAGTCACGTTCCTGTACTTCATTTATTTCGATTGAAGAACCAAGTCTAATTTTTGTCACCTCAGCTGCAGTAACTGACGGCAGCATCATATCATCAGAGATTTGCATTAGTAGGTCATCCAAAGACATCTGCTCTTCATAATATTTGTGGATTCCGATAGATTTCTCAATGTTCTTTGCAACCACTACTTGCTCACTGCCATCAACTTCTGCAATAGTCCCTGTCTCATCAGCCATCTCCAACGTTTGTTCATCAGCAACTCTGTCCTCTGTTCCGGTTCCTCTATCCAACTCACTGGTTGATCCAACCACTTGCTCATTGTCCCTAGAAACATAGTCCTTGAAATATTCATCTAACCATTGAGCAAAATCATCTCCAATCTCTGTCTCATCAATATGTTGTTCTCCCTGTTCTGTCTCATCTGTTGACAACATATAAGTCTCTTCAAGCACCATCCCAATAATAATATCCACTTCATCAGTATGTTTCACAGCAGTTTCTTTATCAGTAACCTCAGTAGTTTCCTTAACAGAATCCTGCTCATCCAAAGTCTCATCATCCGAGCCCGTTGACAGAAGCAATCTCCTCTTCCTGGATTTACGTTTGGGCGCAGGAGATTTCGCAGCTGGAGTTGGTTCAACAATTTGCAGTGGCACAACATCCTGTGTGATGGGTACCACATCCAGACTTGCTTTGGAGGGGGAGTCTTTGCTCTTCACCGTTCGCCTCTTGTTGGGAATAACAGGCTCATTACCCTCAATGGCTGGTCGCTTCTTCGACCCAGCAACTTCAGAAATCACCTCCACTGGTGTCTCATCAGTAGATTCAGGCTTCCTCTTGGATTTGGATTTCCTCTTCACAACAGCCACATTAGCATTGATGGCTCCTCAGACTGGCCACGAGCATCAACAGTATGGTTCATGGCAATGTAAGAATTTACGGTCGTAATGGACAAAACCTTCGAGGTTGGAAACGGGATGGTATCTCCCATTGTTATTGCAGGGATGCTTTTCAGCAGAACACATATCTGCGCCGCAAACCCCTTTGCCTTCTTTTGTGTCTTGTCCACCATCTCTTTCAAAACACTAAATAGTATCTTGCTCCAGTTAACTTGCAGGCCAAAATGAATAGCAGTCATCATCAGAAAACGTTCATTGGTAACTGCATCAAATGAGCCAGCCTTGACAGTGATTGCCTTGGCTAGAATATCGTTCAACAGGCGATATTCATACTTCATAAATTTCTTTTTGCCATGAGTAGAGACCTGTTCACCAGACTTCGAAAAGATGCTCCTCGCATCATAAACCATATTCTTTGGCACATCAGAAAAATCCACCAAACCCTCTGTCGGTAGCGCAAATACCTCTGCAAACCGTGACTGAGAAACAGAGAAAAACTTGCCTGAGACGGCACCGGTAATATCCCCATTCTGCACTAAAGCTGTATCGAAGAACTGTTCTAATTCCTTCTCATATAATACGGATTCACAACCCAGAAAACCTCGCAATCCACTGGCCTCCAGAGCCCTAAACATATTCAACATCCCTTCATGATCTGGAATCGCCAATACAGATTCGAAGTGAACTTGATAGGCGTTTGCGATGAAAGCTGATGCCATCGAAATAGATTGAGAGTACGAAGAATGCCTGAAATCAAATTTCTGCAGAATAAAATAAAAGAGCACGAGAGCAAGATAATATAGAGAGTAATTTTTCGCAGTAAATGTTAGCGAATATTGGAAATACCGTAAATAAAGACAAAGAATGCGAAAGGTTAAGAGAGAGAGTAAGAATGTTGGTATGATGATTCGCATGAGGACAACACGTGTCAATCATCAGACGATGCGTACTATTTTTAGAAAAGATTTTGAAAATATTTTACCTGTACTGGAAAAGGTTAAAATCAACGCGCCAAAATCTTAAAACATAACACCTAAGAGAATCTGTTTTAATGTTTCGCGAGTATGGAACGGAATCTGTTAACAGATAAGCATCAATTGTGTACAGTAGATATCTGTTGACAGATTTCTCCTGTTCAATCGACGTCACGCTTAACAACTCAGATTCCTTGTTCCCCCTACGACAGATAAACTTCTATCAGTAATGCTTACGTAGACAACGCTGTTCCCCCTGAACATATGACTAGAGGCTGACGTAAGAATTGTGCCCTGAACAGATAGTCTTCCAACGGTAGCGCTTACGTAAGCAACTCTGTTCTCCCTGAACAGATGACTAAATGCTGACGTAAGCAGAGCTGTTCAACCTGCAAAAATTGCTACGCACAGACAATTTTATGGCAATTCTAAGAGACCTAATATGTTTCTAAAGTAAGAAAACTTAGCGTCTGGAAGAGGTTTGGTGAAGATGTCTGCAACTTGCTGCTCAGTCAACACGTACTCCAATCGGACGTCTTTCTTCAGCACGTGGTCCCTTATAAAATGATGCCTGATGTCGATGTGCTTTGTTGTTGAATGCAGTACAGGATTCTGGGTGATCGCTATCGCACTGGTGTTGTCACAGAGAATAGGCGCTTCAGAAGCATCAATGCCATAGTCCTTTAGTTGATGTTGTATCCAAAGGATCTGAGCACAGCAGCTATAAAATGATGCCTGATGTCGATGTGCTTTGTTGTTGAATGCAGTACAGGATTCTGGGTGATCGCTATCGCACTGGTGTTGTCACAGAGAATAGGCGCTTCAGAAGCATCAATGCCATAGTCCTTTAGTTGATGTTGTATCCAAAGGATCTGAGCACAGCAGCTGCCAGCAGCAAGGTACTCGGCTTCAGCTGTTGACGTGGCAATGGATGTTTTCTTCTTACTAAACCAGTAACTCAACGATCTCCCAAGAATTGACAAGTCCCACTTGTGCTCCTGCGATCAATCCTGCATCCTGCGTAATCTGCATCACTATAACCCATTAGTTGAAAGCCTAAGTCTTTGGGATACCAAAGACCCACATTGAAAGTACCCTTTAAATATTTAAGGATTCTCTTAACAGCAATGTAATGTGATTGCTTTGGCTCTTCTTGGAATCTAGCACACATATAGACAGCGAACATGATGTCTGGTCTGCTAGCAGTTAGGTAAAGCAACGAGCCTATAATGCCACGATAAATAGATACCTCAATGGCAGTTCCAACTTCATCTTTATCTATATTTATTGAAGAACTCATCGGGGGTTCTGCTGTTGAGCAGTTGTCCATGCCAAACTTTTTCAGCAGTTCTTTCGTATATTTAGCCTGGTTAATGAAAATTCCATTCTCCAGCTGTTGAACTTGTAAGCCCAGAAAGAACATTAGCTCCCCCATCATACTCATCTCGAATTTATCCTGCATTAACTTCAAAAACTTCTTGCACAGTTTGGGGTTAGTTGACCCAAAAATAATATCATCAACATATATTTGAACTAATAAGACATGGTCATCTTTAAAAAATTTAAACAATGTCTTATCAACTGTGCATATTGTGAATTCATTCTCTATGAGAAATTTTGATAGTGTATCATACCAAGCTCTGGGTGCTTGCTTCAACCCATATAGAGCTTTATCCAACTTATATACATAATCTGGATGTGTATGATTTACGAAGCCAGGAGGTTGTGCAACATACACTTCCTCTGTTAAAACGCCATTAAGAAAGGCACTCTTAACATCCATCTAAAAGACTTTAAAGTCTTTGAATGCAGCATATGCAAGAAACATGCGAATGACTTCTAATCTTGCTACTGGTGCAAAGGTCTCATCGAAATCTATTCTTTTCATTTGCCTAAATCCTTGTGCTACCAGCCTAGCTTTGTTTCTAGTTACTATACCATCTTCATTCAGCTTGTTCCTAAAGACCCATCGAGTTCATATGACTGAATGATTAGCGGGTCTAGGTACAAGTGTCCATACATTATTATGCTTAAACTGATTTAATTATTCCTGCATAGCATCTATCCAGCTGGGATCAGCTAAGGCCTCATCTATTATCTTAGGTTCTATATGTGACAGAAATGCAGCATCAAAATGATCATGACATAGCTGGCCTCGTGTGCAAACAGGGGATTGAATGTTACCTATGACTTGCTCAGGTGGATGATTTCTATTCCAACGAAGATCAAGTCCAAAGGGTATTTGCTCCTTGTTCCCCCTGTGTCGCTGGCTGGATAGAAATATTTGGATTTTCTGACACCAATTGATGATTATCGTTGTTGGCTTGTGTGTCAGATTCCAACTGTGATTCTTGCTGTTCTAGGTGAATGCTGGTGTCAGCTTTATCATCAACTGTTGGTATTGATTCGAATTGATAAGCATTTGCATCTTGTCCATCAGCTGTTGGTGTATGAATAGAAGTGTTTGCTTGCGCAATATCTGATGGAGCGATATCTGTTGTGGCAGCAACTGTTTGTGCGTTGATTGCATTTGCTCCTGCTGCCGTCAGATCTTGTTGAACAATATTGTGTGGTGTATCTATTGTTGGTTGTTCTTAAGCTGTTTGTATTTGTGGGGAGACGTCATCATCTGACTCATCAAGGCTTGTTGATTCCAGACGTGTGCACAAGTCGTGTAAGCTTGCAGCTGAATTAGATTTGAAGCTAGTTTCATCGAACACCACATGAGCAGATTCTTCAACTGTAAGACTTTTGATGTTGAACACTCGATAAGCTTTGCTGACAGCAGAGTAACCTAAAAATATTCATGCACCAGATTTTGGTTCAAAGGCTGTTAGGTGCTTTTTGCCATTATTGTGAATGAAACATCTACACCCAAACACCCTGAAATAAGATATATCAGGTTTCTTGCCATGCCAGATCTCATACGGGGTTTTATCGTGCATCCTATTAATCATCGATCTGTTTTGAGTATGACACGCTGTGTTAACTGCTTCTGCCCAAAATTTTTGAGAAATGCCGGAATAAGCAATCATAGATCTAGCAGCTTCTTTCAAAGTGCGATTTCTCCTTTCAGCTAACCCGTTTTGCTGAGGAGTTCTAGCTGCTGAAAGCTCATTCTTTATTCCTAAGTCTTCCAGATAAGAAGTTAATTTAAATTTTAGAAACTCAGTACCGCGATCACTTCTTATCCGGTTGACTAAACAAGATCTGTCATTTTGTAAACCTTTTAAAAGGCGTATCAGCTGGTCGGCGGTTTCAGATTTTGCTTGTAAAAACAACACCCAAGTATATTTTGTAAAATCATCAACAACAGCAAGGGTGTAAGACGTTCCCCCTAAGCTCGTTACTGAAATAGGACCAAAAAGATCCATGCAAGAGCTCAAGGCAACGGGAAGAACGTTTTCCACCTTTATTTTTGAAAGTCGATTTAATTTGCTTACCTAGCTGACAAGCAGTACAGATCTTATCCTTAGAAAATTTTAATTTGGGCATACCAGAAACCATATCATGTTGACTCAAATTGTCAAGTGTTTTGAATGATAGATGATTCATTCTTTGATGCCACAGCCAGCTCTTGGAAGAGTCAGCTGTAAGACATAGCTGTTCAGACCTCAACTGCTCTGACCAATCGATAATGTAGGTATTCCCCGATATTTTACCCACCAATACGGTCAGACCATTTGAATTCTGAACTGTGCACGGGTGTTGTTAAGTTAACTATGTAACCTTTGTCACATAGCTGACTGATACTGATCAAATTGTAACGCAAGTTATCAACAACTAAAATGTCTGAAATAGAAATGTTACCATGGGTAAGCTTACCCTTACCCATAGTGTTACCGCGAGCATTGTCACCAAAGACTATCTTTGTGTGGAACAACATCTGTCAACAGCTTTGGGTTCCCTGTCATATGTCGCGCACACCCACTGTCCAGGTACCAGATAGTTGATACATCAGCTGGTTCGTACCTGTTATCTTGCAATTATGAAAATAGCTTTTGGTACCCAATTTTACTTGGGTCCTAATCGGATTACCCTTTTCGGGACCCATACTTGAATTACCTTGATAGTTTTTCCAGTATAAGTATCCTTAAGGGTCTGTGCATAATTGTGAGATCTGTTGAGTTTTGATTTCATACTTTGACCATTTAAATCTTTTTTCTGCTGAACCTTTTTCCAACCCGATTTTACCTTCGTTGAACTACGCCATGTGTCAGGCCCCGTGCTAATTACTATCTATTAACACAAAAATAAGCGCATAATCACGGAAGCTTAAAATCAGGGCTTAAAAATTTTTCGAAATACCATGGGCCTGAACTTCAAATCATACTGTCAAAATATTCAATACTCAAAATATAAGTTAACTCAAACTCCGACAACAAGTAACCACATAATTCAATTCAAAATACAGATCCCCCAAAATACAATAAAACACGGGGCATCCCCCGGTTCAATACATATCATAAATAACTGGGACTCAAGGATGAGGGGATCGACCAGCTGAACCTCCACTCTGCCCAGCTTGGTTACCTAAAGCTCCTGCAAATGGGCACGCAGACCCAGCAAGACAAAGCAGGAAACAAATACGAGGTCAAGCCTCAGTACGAAGAGCTATCAAAGCAGATAAACATGCAACATGCTACAAATCAATGCTATGAATGCATGAGGGCTATCAAGAAATCGGATAGCTAGACCAGTCTATCAACGGGCAACTCAAATCAAGCCTCTATCCCACTCACAGCCAATCAGCCGGTGGAAATCATCGGTCCGTGATCATCGGGGCCCGTCAGCCCATCACAGCTCGGTGGTAGACACTCGAATCCGGTAGTCACCACTCCGACGATAATGCCATTCTAAATCAATGCATAATGCATACAATTCATAATACGTGCAAACAGAATAAACAGCTCAATCAATTCATCAAACTGTTCCACGTAAATCACATAGCAGCAATTCTCAACATCGAAGAACAGCTATGCTCACGCTCAACCGCTAAGAGCTGCTCAATTCGTACCTTTTTCCTCTTCAATTACCTAACAGATTCCTCCTGTTTCAATCCACGCAGCAGGACACTTCCTGGAAGCTGAAATCTGTTAAAACACAGCTAAAATCTTAGCTCAATTCTTAATCATAATCACGCTAAACCTACTGCCAGAAGCTATTCCAAATTCTACACTTCTACGCTGACTACCAAAAACTGAGCTCAAACCACAAGAATTGCTCACCCAAAAGCTTACGCTAGCAGAAGAACGCACGCAGAGACTTTCCTCAAAAGCTTCGAAGTCCAGCAGCTACGTGTTTCCACCTCCAGCGAAAATCCAACTTCTCAAATGGGTAGCAAACGAAAGATCTAAGCAGGGGGAACTCAGCGCCACAAAGATCTCCAACAACGAAGGCTGGATGCGATGGAAATCTAGGGAAGAAAGTCTCGGGGAACAGTAGTTCGACGAGGGTTGGAGAAGAAGAGATAAGATATGGCTGGTTCAAAATATTCTAAGTGTCGAACGACACTTCTACTTATAATCTCTCCAATCCAACATCTGCTGATTATCTAAGCAGCCGACAAAACCAGCAGGTAACGATCAGCAGACACTAACACTTTCTCTTCAATAAAATCAGCAGAAGCGAAAAAAAGCATTCGCGTGAAAGAACCTCAAAACGACACCGTTCCAACTTATCTAAACGACGCCGTAGCACAAAACCAGCAGACAACAGCTCTCGCACGAGCAAAATAATCATCTGCTGACCACAGCTCTAACTCCAAAACAATCCATCTGCTGATCGCGAGAAATCACGCAAAACGACGACGCATCTACTAACTCAAACGACGCCACTTCAATGCTCTCGCACAAGCGCGCCTGCTGATCAGCAGCAACCAACCTAACGCAAATACTACCAGCAGCAAGTATTACGTCACGCCTACGCCATCACATCTGCTGATTCCAATAGCCATCTGCTGAATCAATAGTCAACACTCCAAAATGTTGACTAACACGCGTCACTTCCTCGTTCAACCTCACGCTACGCACAAAATCTACCAGCAGCAACTTCAACTCGAACTAAAACCAGCAGACCTTCATACGTCACGCTGACGACACCATACCTGCTGATTCCAATTCCACCAGCAGGAGCTACAGTAACTTTGACCAGCATTGACTTCACCAAAAATCGATATTTCTCATTCTTAAACCAACGATACAACTTTCGAATTCAGCAGAAACTTCAATCCTTTCAAAAATTCCTCAAAACACACGTGATTAATCCCAAATCCCATCAATTAATCACAAATCTAACTTCTCAATCCTCACACCATGACTGGTTAGGAACAAATGGCTTTCGACCAGCTTTCACTTTGTCTTTGTCCAGTTTGTTCTTTAGCCAGCTGGTCTTGGAGTTCTCAGGTTTTGAAAAGCCGATACCAGCTTTTGCATTTTCGTTCAACTTCAGCCTTGAGCTCACTGGATTTGTTTCTCAACAAATCATTTCTATCATCAGCTTACTCAACTCAGTCTTCAAACTGTCAATATCCTCAAGCTCATCAGAACTTGATTCAATCGAACTATTTTCAGACTTGTGTTTTCAGCTTTGATTTCCTCAAATGTGTGAGATAAGCTCTTGTACTCATGGACCATATCGTTCAGTGCCTGAACTAGATCCTCACGTGTAAATTCAACATTTGAGAAATCAAATACCTCATCGTCCGAAGTTTGATCAGCCATGAGGCAGTGAATGTAACGCCCCAAAAATCCATAGGACCACATTTATGCATTTTACTAATCTTTTGGGCCATTTGGAAATTTTAAATGTTATGTGTCTGCTGAATTGTTGATATCAGCAGGTAAGATGCGCTGCGGCTGTTTCCAGCAGATGACTCCAAGGAGCGATGCACGAGCTGAAATTTAAATCGATTGGAAAATGTTTTAAGGAGGTGAAATGCTTTCTGTAAGAGAAGGTTTGGTGTTTTACAAATAATGATTTACAATTGCGTTGAGTAAAGACCTAGAATGCACTAAAGCGTATGTTAGATGTGATAGTGGGTATGACGGCTATCATGAAACACATCTAATAGTCGCTGTGTATTCTGAACATGTTCCTAGTCGATTGGGCCGTCAAAATGAGGATAAGGCCGCCCGAGTTCGAGACTAGTATCTGCGATGCGAAGTACCATGTTTCATTGGTAGGGAACATTGTGATGTTCTGAGCATGCAGATAGATAGTGACCTGATGATCTATCGAACTACCCTCGTTCGGACTTTCCAAGTGGTTATCATTTGTCGAGTGGATAAGTCCGAGGTCTTGGTTGTACTGATTAGTCCTCACGACTCGAAACGTCATTGAGACTCTACATGATAGGCGTCTCACTTTGACCCGTTTGCCGACTCTCTTGGGGTCATAAGGCGTCGGGATTTGGTGAGACCCCGATGCATGTAGGAGTCGATGCATCGTTGTCGAGGATTCACCGCTCGCAGACATGCGTGGATATCCTATGCTATCTGAGGGGATAATAGTGTATAAATCTCTGGCCAGAGTACTAGAAGTGTTTTAGGTAAATGTGTTTACCTAGTTGCACTCGTGATGTCACTATTTGATCTTCAAGATGTATGCATAGCTATCGGATCTATAGCGACTCTCGGTTTACCAATGGTTGTTGATCTGATCGGGATATATGGATTGAAAGGACCGTACTGTACGCTAACCACGATCGACTGGTTCTTGCAGGCACTATCGGTGATACCTAGGGGATCATGGGGCGATGTTGCTAGACGCTTTACCATGATCCGTTAGGCAGGTCCGGAATTGTGATTCCGGAGCCACAATGGTTGTGGGCCCACGGCTAGCTGTATCCCTGAATCATTGAGGGTCACACAAGTACTAGATTCGAGTTTCCCGCACGGATACTCAGCTCAATGTGTTGAGCACGAGAAGAGGACTTCGGGAAGTGCGACTTCCTAAAAGTCAACAGGGGTCAAACCGGGGTTTCCCGCTGTTGAGGGGCAAAACGGTCATTTTGCACTGGGGTTCTGAAAAATGGTTTTTCAGATCATAATATTCAGTTTTGGAAACTGAGTCGATCCGTCCGATCTGATCGGCGATCGAAGTTACGGTGAAGTCTCGGTGGTGGAGATGAACTGAATGTTCATCGTTGGACCCGGGCCCGTTGGGCCGGTCCAAGTCCAACACCTAAGCTTATTTAATTAAGCCTAAACCTAGACTAAACATAACACTTGACACAACTCCCAAAACCCTAAATTGCGCCGCCCCTCCTCTCTCCCACAAGCCGCCGCCGCCGTCGCCCGCCGCACGCCGTGCGCCGCCGCCGCCCGTCGTCGCCGGAAATTCGTTTCCGGCCAACTCGACGAGGAGAATCCGTTCGTGCAGAATTCGTCAGTGCTTCTAGTGCAGGCTGACGAAGGAGTCTCGGTTCTGGTCGTGGACCGGATTGGCGATATCTACCGCAGTCTACCGAGAAGAGCCGACGTTATTGTAACTACGGTTGGAGCCAGGCACAAGTTCCAGCAAGGTAGTGGTTTTGAACCCCCTATGTATGTAGATAACTGTTATCAATTTTTCGTATTGATCGTCTCCCGGCTTTTATTCTTTGTTCTTCCGCTGCCTCGCCGGGGGGCGGATCCGGATCCCCAACTGTTGGAGGATATGTTACGAGCTGTTGTTATGGATTTTTGTGGTAGCTGGCAAGACGCGTTATCTTTAGTGGAGTTTTCCTACAATAACAGCTATCAAGTGACGATTGGCATGGCGCCATTTGAGGCCTTGTATGGCAGGAAGTGCAGATCGCCAGTATGTTGGGAAGAAGTGGGGGAGAAGCAGCTATCTGTCCCAGATTTTGTGCAGCAGATGAAGGATCCTGTGGATCTAATTCGACAGCGGTATCAAGTGACGATTGGCATGGCGCCATTTGAGGCCTTGTATGGCAGGAAGTGCAGATCGCCAGTATGTTGGGAAGAAGTGGGGGAGAAGCAGCTATCTGTCCCAGATTTTGTGCAGCAGATGAAGGATCCTGTGGATCTAATTCGACAGCGGATGAAAGCTGCCCAGTATCGCCAAGACAGTTATCCTAATAAGAGGCATCGACCTCTAGAGTTTCAGATTGGTGATCAGGTATTTCTTAAATTTTCTCCGTTTCGCAGTGTTATGCGCTTTGGACACAAGGGAAAGTTAGCCCCTCGTTACGTCGGACCGTATGAAATTGTTGAGAGGATTGGCTCTTTGGTGTATAGGCTGTTGTTGCCTCCAGAATTATCTTCTCTACATGATGTCTTTCATGTTTCCATGTTGAGGAAGTACGAGCCAGATCCGTCTCATGTGCTTAGAACTGACGAGGTAGAGCTAGATCAGACGTTGAGTTATCTGGAATATCCCTTGCAGATCCTTGATAGAAAAGAACAAAACTATTCCGTTGGTGATGGTGCGATGGAGCAAGCATGGCAGGGAAGAAGCTACTTGGGAGTTGGAAGAAAAGATGCAACGCGAGTGGCCGCATCTGTTTGAGTAGCTGTTGTGCTAGATTCCCAGTAGTTGTAGTTTTGGTTGTAATTCTTTCCTAGTTGTTGTTATCTGCTTGCTCAGTTATCTTGAATTCTTGGCCATGTGTTAGGCGAATTTCTGTTTTGATATCCTGTTGTTGAGTTGTATTTTTAGAATTGTTGTTTGATTTCGAGGACGAAATCCTTTTTAGTGAGGGAGAAATGTGAGACCTGAAATTTAATGAAGAATAATTGGTTGGAATAAATCGAATTGTAAGAAATTCTGGATGTTCAGATTTCAATTTGAAGGTTTCGTTTGCTTTTTCGGGTCAGATTTCACATTTGGAGCAATTTTGGAAATTTCGATATTTTTGAGTTAGAAATCTGTTTTTGGTGCTCGGGTGAGATCAGTTCGGTTTAGTGGTGAAATATGTTCGCATTTTTGAGAAATCTGGACGCCTGGTGTCGCGGTGTGTTTTGTGTTGCGTGTGAAATCTGTTTCACGAGTTTAGCGTGCGAGTGAACAGATTTCTTCCAGAGTTCAGCGATCAGCGTGTTTTGTAGCGAGAGAACATAATAGCCGTCGTTTAGGAGAGATCTGATATTTCGTTAGCGCTAGGATCTGATTTGGAGTCTGCCCGTGTGTTTTGTGTTGAGCGCAATACGATGTCGTTTAGATAAGTTAATACGGTGTCATTTGGCTTAGCATTTGGTTGTGTGATCTGATGAGCGTGATCCCTGGTGCGCGGGACAATGTATAGCGCTGGTTTTCAGATGTCACCAATACGTCGCCGTTTTGGTTAGCGCTGAATGGAGAGATCTGTGGCGCGAGAGTTAGCGTTTAGCGTTTGTTTGAGCAGATGTCTCTAGCGTTAGTTCCAGACGTCTCCAGCTGTTAGCGTTTTGCCTTCAGACTTCTCTAGCGTTAGCTTTCCAGATTTCTCCCGTGGTGTCGCGCGACGTCGTTTCATTGTTGGATGTCCGAGGTAGCGTTGGACTCCTCTCGACAAGCTCTTTCTTTCCATACCTCTTTTGGAGGCTGTCGTTGGCTGGAGCAAAAGCATGAAGCTGCTGTTTCGTTCGTGCGTTTTACGTGTGCAGGTAGCCTTTCGGTTTAGTTGTTGAAATCTTGTTCCTAGCCTTAATTTAAGCTCCCTGATAAGTTTTATTGGTAGGATTGATTCTGGTTGAGCTTAGCTCCCAACCGTGAGCTGCTGTAGTTGGTCGTGAGTTTTTGTAAGCTTGCCTGAGTTATTGGTAGGATTGATTCTGGTTGAGCTTAGCTCCCAACCGTGAGCTGCTGTAGTTGGTCGTGAGTTTTTGTAAGCTTGCCTGAGTTATTTTGTGCGTTGTTTGCTTCGGCAGGTGCTTGTATCAGATTTCTCGGGCTTCTTTGCGGTAATTGTTGCCCAAAAATTAGAGGTACGGATCTTGAGCTTGAAATCCAGCTTGGATTAGCGTGGGATTTAATGTGAGAGCTGGTTTGCATCTCTGGTTGGGATTACCGTGAATATTGTGGTGTATTGCTTGCTGTGCATTTGTGTTATGCTAGCTACTTGCTGTTATGTGCATACACGCATTTATTCACTTGCATTTCGGATCCCTTGCTTTGTATCTTGTTGTATTGTGCTGTTGTTTCTTACCAGGATGCGAGGGAGAGCGGCGATACCGCACTCTCATCTCCCTGTTGGTATTGTTAGCCCTCATGCGCCGAGTGGTTAACTACCACAGTTCATGAGTTGTGCAACAGCAAGTTGAGTTGTTTGATGCATCTGGTATTCGGGTGTAGTGTCAAGGAGAGTGGCTCATTACCACACTTTGAACACACCCTGTGGCCACCGTTTGTTGCAGATTCTATGGAGCTATGTTTGAGTTCCTTGGCTCCCTTTTCGATTGTATCCTTCAGCTGTTATCCGGTGTCTCATGCATAGCATCTGCATTTTATCTTATGTTGTTTCTTTAGCTGTTTCAGTTGCTCTCCGTACTGGGGTTTGACCCCATGTCCCTCTGGGGCTTGGTTTGTTTTCCTTTCCTGTTGTGTTGTTCAGGTTTCCCAGGTTATTCAGCTGGTCGTGGTGCTGACCCAGCTAGAGGTGCCCTAGGTGGGGGTTAGAGTATCCCAGTAGTATATAGCATATATCTATGTATCAGTACAGTTAGCCAGGGGATGCCCTGTGCTTTTGTTGTATCTTGTGATACTCAGTTGTGGTTGTTACCAGGTGTTTGATACATTTTTATGTTGTACCATTTGTTGTGGTGGTTTTGTTAAACTGGGATATCTATTTTGAGTATTGTCGTATTTTGAATTATATCGTTTTAAACCGTCAGGCCAAAAGCAAAAAAATTTTACCCGCTTTTTAGTAGCTTCCGCTTGTGTTTGTGTGATCTTACTCTATTGTGAGCACGAGGCCTAACACCATCTGTCTCTCTAGCATCCTGGTAATCCCGACTAGCATATCCACTCTAGCCCTCTCGTATGGTGTCATCTGTGGAGGTGGGGGAGGAGGAGGAGGCATACCATCAATCTGCTGGTTCCTATCGCATCTGGGAGGCATACTGGCACACAAAACCTTCACGTAAATTTAAGTACATGACTAAGTGTCTAACTCTTAAACTCTTAAGGTAAAACTAGTGCTGAAAATAGAACATGCATCATGCGAAAATAAACATGAATCGTAAAACTCTAAAGTTACAGACTGGCAGTGCGACTTTCGAGCTCCAAGCAGCAGGCTAGTACCCCACTAAAACCACCGCTCTGATACCAACTAAAATGAACCTAACTCTAAAAAATATTTTACAATAAAGTGCGGAATAAACAATCTAAAAAGTTTGGCTCGTCCCTTCAAAATGTTTTTTCAACATTATTTTAAAACATAAATTAAATAACTAAAAACATTAAATCATCCGTGATGGATCTGTGTAAACAGATCCTGATTAAGTTTTGAATTACACAAAACCTGTTATTGTGTTCTAACAATTCTACTTAGTGTACAGATTCTAGCTATCGAAGAAAGATGTCGCGAAGCTGAATTTGTCCAGTCGATGGCTTACAAGATAAAGTTCAGCAGCTGGTTTGGTTTATCCTTGTAAACGGTAGCTGGATTAGAAATGGAGACGTCCAAAGTTGAGTCAGTTGTTCGTAATCAGGCGGAGGCCAAGTTGAACCAGCTGGAGCATAGTGAACCAGCTGAAACGATAAGAACCAGCTGCAAGCGCTAAAGAAGGAAGGTGGACCAGCTGGAACATCAAAAGGGAACAAGCTGGAACATCTAAGTGGACCATCAATGATGATGTAATCGGTGACATCATCATAATCAGC
This sequence comes from Dorcoceras hygrometricum, assembly GCA_001598015.1. NCBI lineage: Eukaryota > Viridiplantae > Streptophyta > Magnoliopsida > Lamiales > Gesneriaceae > Dorcoceras > Dorcoceras hygrometricum. Next base: position 8,873 of record KQ991120.1, on the reverse strand, counting down.
AGATGAAGAGAGATCAGCTGTTGCACAAGAAGTCGTTGAAGTAAAGAGAAAGCTGGATCAGCGATGATGACATCAGTAATGATGTCATCACAATCAGCAGGGAGCTACAGTAGAACCAGTCAATGGATGATCCAGACGCAAGACATAAAGCGACGTCGTACAGGAAGAACATTCAGTCGCAAGCTACAGTGCAACCAGTCGAGCGTACTCAAAGTTAGCGATAGCAAAACGATGTCGTTTGAATAAGTTGATACGACAGCGTTTTGCCTTCGCGCTAAGATTCAGTTGATGGTTTGCAATGATAAAACCAGCAGGTACAATGAACCAGCTGTTGCTATGCATCCAGTCGCAAGATGATGTACCAGTCACGAGCTATAGTGGATCCAGTCGCAGGCTACAGTGCTATTGCATATCCAGTCGACATGGAATCCAGACACAAGAAAAGCAGAAGTAGCGAAGAATTGCAACCAGGCGCAAAGAATCCAGTCGCAGCAGTTAAAGAGACAACCAGTAGCGAATCAGTTGACGAAATATATTACGAAGAGTTACCAAAGCTGGATGTCAACTGCTGAGCTTATTTCAAAATATTGAAGACGACAAAAAGGCCTGCAAAAGAAAGGACACAAAGGACAATCCTTGTCGGTGCTTTACAGAACACATTTGAACGGGAAGAATTTGTGTCCAACGGATTTAATTTGAACAGAGGCTATTTAAGGAAGAAGAGTTGAAGGAAGAAGATGATGACTGTAGCGCTGTTGCAGATATACGTTGGTTGCACAGTGCACCAGCAGAGGGAAAATGAACCAGAAGCGAAGCTGTCAACTATCATACTAGAGAAAGCTTAATTGCAGTTGACAGCGGAGATAGAATTAGCTTGTGTAGAGCATTTCCCTAGTGTGTGAGAAACAGAGAGTTGAGCGTTTCATTGTAACAATCTCACACACAGATTCACTCGCACATTTCGTGAGTTGAGCTAAATTGATTAGCGAGTGAATCAAACCCCCCAAATGCAAACAGTTTCCGTCCAAGCACGAAGACGTTAAACTCTATGTATGTAGTCTTTGAACAAAGACGTTAAACAAGTTCTGAGTGAACAGCCGAGGGATGGTAGTTTCTAGGAGTTCTCGCAGCTGCTGGTTGCAGGATTTGGGTCTGTACATGTTGTATAGATCAAATCTTCTAGTGGAGCCTTCCGAGGTGGAAGAAGGGGAGACGTAGGACATTGAGGTCCGAACTTCCAGAAACAAATCTTTGAGTATTGTATTCTGTTATTCATTCCGCATACGCATTCATATTTATTTAGCACGCATACAGTTAGCACACTTGCACATAGAACAGATTTATGTTGTACATAAATCTATTTGAGTTGTTTTAAAATATAGGATTCAGTTCTGGTGTTTTCCGCATGTTTTTATTACATACCAGATCTGTCTCCGGTGCTCTCGCTTTTAAGTGTTCAAGAACCAGA
>KQ991119.1:17381-36573 GCA_001598015.1 Dorcoceras hygrometricum | reverse complement strand
GTCACTTACTCAAACGACGTCGCTCCACAGAAGTCAGCAAAAACAGCAGGAGCACTTTACCCAAAACCAATCATCTGCTGAAACTACTAGCAAAAGCTAAACGACGACGTACCCTCCTCGCGCTACAGGAAAGTTGACTCGCGTTGACATCGACATCTGCTGATCAACCAGCAGGAACATACACGCGATCTACCAGCTGGTACCAGTCGCAACATCACAACGACGTCGTGCCAACTAACTTAAACGCAGTCGTTTTGCCCTCAACGCAAATATACTAACGCACCTGCTGATCACAACACACGCGTAACCAAACCTCACGAAACGACAGCGTTTCAGGAATCTCGCGCTAAAACGCGCTTCTGCTGATTTTCATCACCGACCAGCAGCTAGCTATTAACATCAGCTGACACACCAACCAGCAGATACCTCTAATATGCGAAAAAAAAAACAAAATCTCCAGAATTGTTCAACACACGAAATGGAACCCGAAAATGCAACTCAAACACTCAGAAAAGAGATCTAAAACCTCTATATATATATCAATTCATTCCAACGATAAAATCGAAATTACAATTCCAGGTCTCACAGTGTGGTAGTGTAGGGAGAGCTTCATTTTAAAATTCATCGGGAAGACCATATTTCTACCCCTTTTTGATTCCAACAAAAAGGGAGAGAATTGTTATTTTCATGCATATGTTATTTGAGGTTAAGCGAATTTTCAGCTCGTGCTTCATTTTTTAAAAAAACTTGATTTGAGCTTATATTAAAATAGATAGGGAGAGTTATTATTAATCTTTCTCTGCATATATAAGCTAAAGCAGAAGCACTCTTTCAGCTCTTTCAAAATCATATCATTCATGCATACGGTTCTTCCAAAAATCTATTTTGATTTTCAAAATCAAAATTCCTGCTGTCACGGTTTTTGGTGTGGCAGTGTAGGGAGAGCTTCATTTTAAAATTCATCGGGAAGACCAGATTTCTACCCCTTTTTGATTCCCACAAAAAGGGAGAGAATTGTTATTTTCATCCATATGTTATTTGAGGTTTTGTGTAAATCAAAAAGGGAGACATTGATGGATCTGGATAACAGATCCAGATCTGAGTTTTGAATTACACAAAACTTGTTATTGTGTTTGTAACATTTCTACTAAGTGTGCAGATGTTAGCTGAAAATACAACAAGAGAAGTTGAATCAGATACCGTAGCAGCACAAGAGCTGAAAACAGTAAAACGCGATTTCGGAGGCCTAAACGAAGGAATTTGGCCGAAAAGCAGCTTAGGTCATCAAACGAAGTTCAATGAGTTGTGCTCGTTGGATCGTTCCGGAGGGAGTAGCACTGGTCTCATGCCAAAATATGCAAGTTGGTTAAGATGTGCGCGAAGATGGATCAGTTGGAGCAACTGAACCAGCTGGTGCGCAAAGATGGATCAACTGGAGAAAAGATAAAGTTCACAGCTGGTTGGTTTATCACTTGGACGACAGCTGGATTAGCATTGGAGACGTCCAAATTTGAGTCAGTTGTTCGTAATTAGACGGAGGCCAAATTAGACCGGCAGCTGTGATATTCGCTAAAGGAGAAGATGGACCAGCTGGAGCGCTAAGGAGAAGATGGACCATCTGGAGCAATAAGTTGAACCAGCTGGAACACTAAGAATCAGCTGGAGCGCTATGGACCAGCTATTGCGTTAAGATAAAGAAAGACCAGCTGGTGAACAAATCAGATGTTGATCAGCTATTGCGACAAAGTTGTATCAGACGTAGCGCAAAGACGAAGATACAACAGCTAATGTGCAAAGACAAGTTGAACCAGCTGCAGTGCTAAAGGGAAAATGAATCAGCTGATGATGAAAAAACAGACAATGAAGCAGAGATGTTGATCAGTTGAGGCAATGAGCAGTAAACAGAAGAACGATTCAGCAGAAGAGTGATTCAGCTGTAAGATGCTTCAGATGTTGAAGAAATCAGTCGTTGCAAGAATTCAGTTGTTGATCAGCAGTTGAACACAAAGAAGCGAAGAAGTTGACTAATCAGTAGTCAACTGCTGAGCTTAATCAGTTGTTGGAATTTTTAAGCCAAATCAAAAGACGATAAAAGCCTGCAAAAGAAAGGACACAAGGACAACTCCCTGTCAGTACTTTACAGAACATCTTTCAACGGGAAGAACTTGTGTCCAACGGATTGAATTTGAACAGAGGATTTATATATGAGAAGCGCCATTGAAGAGAGGTGGTTGTTGATGCACAGAAAAGATTAAAAACGAAAAGGAGACAACAACAAAATGGGAAGAAAAACAGAGACGAAGCAGTCGACCACCATTAGAGAGGAGTTTACTACGAGTGTCGACTGCTGAGTCTTCATCAGTTTTTGTAGAAGAATTTTCCCAGTGTGTGAGATTTATTCTTTAGAGAGTTGAGCGTTCACTGTAAAATCTCACACACACAGATTCACTTGCATATTTTGAGAGATGTGCGTAATTTCTTAGCGAGTGAATCACAAACCATAATCAGATCCCGTCCAAGCACGTAGACGTTAAACTCTGTGTTTGTATCCTTTCTCACATAGGCATAAAACAAGTGAGTGACACACAGTTGAGACTGGTGTGTATTTGTTGAGGATATGAGTTCACCTGGAGCGAGGCTCGGTGACTCATCTTCTAATGGAACCTTCCTGAAGAAGGAAGAATGGGAGATGTAGGAGATTGAGCTCCGAACTTCCAAAAACAAATAGCAGTGTATTGTATTCCTTTATTTACTGCATTCCGCATTTGCATTTACCATTAGCACTCACGTATAACAGAAATCACACTTGCACATAGCAAACAGATTTCACATGCTGGTTTTACAGAAATCTGTTTGGGCCAAGTTGTTTTAAAATTTAGGATTCAGTTCTGGTGTTTTCCGCATGTTTTTATTACATACCAGATCTGTCTCCGGTTCTCGATTAATGTTCAAGAACCTTGAGCTATTGTAGCTCCTTTATAGAAGCGCAATTGTTTTATTTATCAGTAGCAGCGCTCGCTTGCATTTATTTCCTATTTTCGGTCCTAACAAGTGGTATCAGAGCAGGTTGTGAACGAGCATTTCTTTTTGAAACAAAAATTATTTTTGTGCTTTGATAGTTATGCGAAATTTCAGCTGGTGCTTCATTTTTTTAAAAAAATTGATTTGAGCTTATATTATAATAGATAGGGAGAGTTATTATTAATCTTTCTCTGCATATATAAGCTAAAGCAGAAGCACTCTTTCAGCTCTTTTAAAATTATATCATTCATGCATACGGTTCTTCCCAAAATCTGTTTTTATTTTCAAAATCAAAATTCCTGCTGTCACGGTTTTTGGTGTGGCAGTGTAGGGAGAGCTTCATTTTAAAATTCATCGGGAAGACCAGATTTCTAGCCCTTTTTGATTCCCACAAAAAGGGAGAGAATTGTTATTTTCATCCATATGTTATTTGAGGTTTTGTGTAAATCAAAAAGGGAGATATTGATGGATCTGGATAACAGATCCAGATCTGAGTTTTGAATTACACAAATCCAGTTATTATGTTTCTAACGTTTCTACTAAGTGTGCAGATGTTAGCTGGAAATACAACAAGAGAAGTTGAATCAGATACCGTAGCAGAACAAGAGCTGAAAACAGTAAAACGCGATTTCGGAGGCATAAACGAAGGAATTTGGCCGAAAAGCAGCTTAGGTCATCAAACGAAGTTCAATGAGTTGTGCTCGTTGGATCGTTCTGGAGGGAGTAGCACGGTCTCATGCCAAAATATGCAAGTTAGTTAAGATGTGCGCGAAGATGGATCAGTTGGAGCAACTGAACCAGCTGGTGCGCAAAGATGGATCAGCTGGAGAAAAGATAAAGTTCACACCTGGTTTGGTTTTATCACTTAGACGACAGCTGGATTAGCAATGAAGACGTCCAAATTTGAGTCAGTTTTTCGTAATTAGATGGAGGCCAAATTAGACCAGCAGCTGTGATATTCACTAAAGGAGAATATGGACCAGCTGGAGCGCTAAGGAGAAGATGGACCAGCTGGAGCAATAAGTTGAACCAGCTGGAACACTAAGAATCAGCTGGAGCGCTATGGACCAGCTGTTGCGTTAAGATGAAGAAAGACCAGCTGGTGAACAAATCAGATGTTGATCAGCTGTTGCGACAAAGTTGTATCAGACGTAGCGCAAATACGAAGATACAACAGCTAATGTGCTAAGACAAGTTGAACCAGCTGCAGTGCTAAAGGGAAAATGAATCATCTGATGAAGAAGAAACAGACGATGAAGCAGAGATGTTGATCAGTTGAGGTAATGAGCAGTAAACAGAAGAACGATTCAGCAGAAGAGTGATTCAGCAGTAAGATGCTTCAGATGTTGAAGAAATCAGCCGTTGCAAGCATTCAGTTGTTGATCAGCAGTTGAACACAAAGAAGCGAAGCAGTTGACTAATCAGTAGTCAACTGCTGAGCTTAATCAGTTGTTGGAATTTTTAAGCCAAATCAAAAGACGATAAAAGCCTGCAAAAGAAAGGACACAAGGACAACTCCCTGTCAGTACTTTACAGAACATCTTTCAACGGGAAGAACTTGTGTCCAACGGATTGAATTTCAACAGAGGCTTTATATATGAGAAGCGCCATTGAAGAGAGGTGGTTGTTGATGCACAGAAAAGATTAAAAACGAAAAGGAGACAACAAAAAAAAAGGGAAGAAAAACAGAGACGAAGCAGTCGACCACCATTAGAGAGGAGTTTACTACGAGTGTCGACTGCAGAGTCTTCATCAGTTTTTGTAGAAGAATTTTCCCAGTGTGTGAGATTTATTCTTTAGAGAGTTGAGCGTTCACTGTAAAATCTCACACACACAGATTCACTCGCATATTTTGAGAGATGTGCGTAATTGCTTAGCGAGTGAATCACAGACCATAATCAGATCCCGTCCAAGCACGAACACGTTAAACTCTGTGTTTTTATCCTTTCTCAAATAGGCATAAAACAAGTGAGTGACACACAGTTGCGACTGGTGTGTATTTGTTGAGGATATGAGTTCACCTGGAGCGAGGCTCGGTGGCTCATCTTGTAATGGAACCTTCCTGAAGAAGGAAGAAGGGGAGATGTAGGAGATTGAGCTCCGAACTTCCAGAAACAAATAGCAGTGGATTGTATTCCTTTATTTACAGCATTCCGAATTTGAATTTACCATTAGCACTCACGTATAACATAAATCACACTTGCACATAGCAAACATATTTCACATGCTGGTTTTACAGAAATCTGTTTGGCCAAGTTGTTTTAAAATTTAGGATTCAGTTCTGGTGTTTTCTGTATGTTTTTATTACATACCAGATCTGTCTCCGGTGCTCGATTAATGTTCAAGAACCTTGAGCTATTGTAGCTCCTTTATAGCAGCGCAATTCTTTTATTTATCAGTAGCAGCGCTCGCTTGCATTTATTTCCTATTTTCGGTCCTAACTAGTGGTATCAGAGCAGGTTGTTCTTGAACGAGAATTTCTTTTTGAAACAAAATTTATTTTTGTGCTCTGATAGTTATGCGAAATTTCAGCTGGTGATTCATTTTTTTAAAAAAATTGATTTGAGCTTATATTATAATAGATAGGGAGAGTTATTATTAATCTTTCTCTGCATATATAAGATAAAGCAGAAGCACTCTTTCAGATCTTTCAAAATCATATCATTCATGCATACGGTTCTTCCAAAAATCTGTTTTGATTTTCAAAATCAAAATTCCTGCTGTCACGGTTTTTGGTGTGGCAGTGTAGGGAGAGCTTCATTTTAAAATTCATCGGGAAGACCAGATTTCTACCCCTTTTTTATTCCCACAATAAGGGAGAGAATTGTTATTTTTCATGCATATGTTATTTGAGATTTTGTGTAAATCAAAAAGGGAGAGATTGATGGATCTGGATAACAGATCCATATCTGAGTTATGAATTACACAAAATCTGTTATCGTGTTTCTAACGTTTCTACTAAGTGTACAGATGTTAGCTGGAAATACAACAAGAGAAGTTGAATCAGATACCGTAGCAGAACAAGAGCTGAAAACAGTAAAACGCGATTTCGGAGGCCTAAACCAAGGAATTTGGCCGAAAAGCAGCTTAGGTCATCAAACAAAGTTCAATGAGTTGTGCTCTTTGGATCGTTTCGGAGGGAGTAGCACTGGTCTCATGCGAAAATATGCAAGTTGGTTCAGATGTGCGCGAAGATGGATCAGCTGGAGCAACTGAACCAGCTGGTGTGCAAAGATGGATCATCTGGAGAAAAGATAAAGTTCACAGCTGGTTTGGTTTTGTTGGGGAACCGTGGCGGATCCAGATCCCGTCTCCCGGCGAGGCAGCGGAAGAACAAAATTAGGTCGGGAAACGTTCAATACAATTCAATCTATGGACCAGCTGTTGCGTTAAGATGAAGAAAGAACAGCTGGAGAACAATTCAGATGTTGATCAACTGTTGCGACAAATTTGTATCAGACGTAGCGCAAAGACGAAGATACAACAGCTGATGTGCAAAGACAAGTTGAACCAGCTGGAGCGCTAAAGGGAAAATGAATCAGCTGATGAAGAAGAAACAGACGTTGAAGCAGAGATGTTGCTCAGTTGAGGCAATCAGCAGTAAACAGAAGAAAGATTCAGCAGAAGAGTGATTCAGCAGTAAGATGCTTCAGATGTTGAAGAAATCAGTCATTGCAAGCATTCAGTTGTTGATCAGCAGTTGAACACAAAGAAGCGAAGAAGTTGACTAATCAGTAGTCAACTGCTGAGCTTAATCAGTTGTTGGTTTAGATCAGATGCTGGAATTTTTAAGCCAAATCAAAAGACGATAAAAGCCTGCAAAAGAAAGGACACAAGGACAAATCCCTGTTAGTACTTTACAGAACATCTTTCAACGGGAAGAACTTGTGTCCAACGGATTGAATTTGAACAGAGGCTTTATATACGAGAAGCGCCATTGAAGAGAGGTGGTTGTTGATGCACAGGAAAGATTAAAAACTAAAAGGATACAACAACAAAAAGGGAAGAAAAACAGAGACGAAGCAGTCGACCGCCATTAGAGAGGAGTTTAATACGAGTGTCGACTACTGAGTCTTCATCAGCTTTTGTAGAAGCATTTTCCGAGTGTGAGAGATTTATTCTTTAGAGTGTTGAGCGTTCACTGTCAATCTCACACACACATAGACTCACTCGCATATTTTGAGAGATGTGCGTAATTGCTTAGCGAGTGAATCACAAACCATAATCAGATCCCGTCCAAGCACGAAGACGTTAAACTCTGTGTTTGTAGCCTTTCTCACATAGGCGTAAAACAAGTGAGTGACACACAGTTGCGGCTGGTGTCTATTTGTTGAGGATATGAGTTCACCTGGAGCGAGGCTCGGTGACTCATCTTCTAATGGAACCTTCCTGAAGAAGGAAGAAGGGGAGATGTAGAAGATTGAGCTCCGAACTTCCAGAAACAAATAGCAGTGTATTGTATTCCTTTATTTACAGCATTCCGCATTTGCATTTACCATTAGCACTCACGCATAACAGAAATCACACTTGCACATAGCAAACAGATTTCACATGCTGGATTTACAGAAATCTGTTTGGGCCAAGTTGTTATAAAATTTTAGGATTCAGTTCTGGTGTTTTCCGCATATTTTTATTACATACCAGTTCTGTCTCCGGTGCTCGATTAATGTTCAAGAACCTTGAGCTATTCTAGCTCCTTTATAGCAGCGCAATTATTTTATTTATCAGTAGCAGCGGTCGCTTGCATTTATTTCCTATTTTCGGTCCTAACAAGTGGTATCAGAGCAGGTTGTTCTTGCACGAGCATTTCTTTTTGAGACAAAATTTATTTTTGTGCTCTGATAGTTATGCGAAATTTCAGCTGGTGCTTCATTTTTTTAAAAAAATTGATTTGAGCTTATATTATAATAGATAGGGAGAGTTATTATTAATCTTTCTCTGCATATATAAGCTAAAACAGAAGCACTCTTTTAGCTCTTTCAAAATCATATCATTCATGCATACGGTTCTTCCCAAAATCTGTTTTGATTTTCAAAATCAAAATTCCTGCTGTCACGGTTTTTGGTGTGGCAGTGTAGGGAGAGCTTCGTTTTAAAATTCATCGGGAAGACCAGATTTCTACCCCTTTTTGATTCCCACAAAAAGGGAGAGAATTGTTATTTTCATGCATATGTTATTTGAGGTTTTTTGTAAATCAAAAAGGGAGAGATTGATGGATCTGTATAACTGATCCAGATCTGAGTTTTGAATTACACAAAAAACGTTATTGTGTTTCTAACGTTTCTACTAAGTGTGCAGATGTTAGCTGAAAATACAACAAGAGAAGTTGAATCAGATACCGTAGCAGTTCAAGAGCTGAAAACAGTAAAACGCGATTTCGGAGGCCTAAACAAAGGAATTTGGCCGAAAAGCAGCTTAGATCATCAGACAAAGTTTAGTGAGTTGTGCTCGTTGGATCGTTCCGGAGGGAGTAGCACTGTCTCATGCCAAAATATGCAAGTTGGTTCAGATGTGCGCAAAGATGGATCAGCTGGAGCAACTGAACCAGCTGGTGCGCAAAGATGGATCAGCTGGAGAAAAGATAAAGTTCACAGCTGGTTTGGTTTATCACTTAGGCGGCAGCTGGATTAGCAATGGAGACGTCCAAAGTTGAGTCAATTGTTCATAATTAGGCGGAGGCCAAATTAGACCAGCAGCTGTGATATTCGCTAAAGGAGAAGATGGACCAGCTGGAGCAATAAGTTGAACCAGCTGGAACACTAAGAATCAGCTGGAACGCTATGGACCAGCTGTTGCATTAAGATGAAAAAAGAACGACTGGAGAACAAATCAGATGTTGATCAGCTGTTGTGACAAAGTTGTATCAGACGTAGCGCAAAGACGAAGATACAACTGCTGATGTGCAAAGACAAGTTGAACCAGCTGGAGCGCTAAAGGGAAAATGAATCAGCTAATGAAGAAGAAACAGAAGTTGAAGCAGAAATGTTGATTAGTTGAGGCAATCAGTATTAAACATAAGAACGATTCAGCATAAGAGTGATTCAGCAGTAATATGCTTCAGATGTTGAAGAAATCAGCCGTTGCAAGCATTCAGTTGTTGATCAGCAGTTGAACACAGAGAAGCGAAGCAGTTGACTAATCAGTAGTCAACTGCTGAGATTAATCAGTTGTTGGTTTAGATCAGATGCTGGAATTTTTAAACCAAATCAAAAGACGATAAAAGCCTGCAAAAGAAAGGACACAAGCACAACTCCATCTCAGTACTTTACAGAACATCTTTCAACGGGAAGAACTTGTGTCCAACGGATTGAATTTGAACAGAGGCTTTATATACGAGAAGCGCCATTGAACAAAGGTGGTTGTTGATGCACAGAAAAGATTAAAAACGAAAAGTAGACAACAACAAAAAGGGAATAAAAATAGAGACAAAGCTGTCGACCTCCATTAGAGAGGAGTTTACTACGAGTGTCGACTGCTTAGTCCTCATCACCTTTCGTAGAAGCATTTTCCCAGTGTGTGAGATTTATTCTTAAGAGAGTTGAGCGTTCACTGTAAAATCTCACACACACACTGATTCACTCGCATATTTTGAGAGATGTGCATAATTGCTTAGCGAGTGAATCACAAACCATAATCAGATCCCGTCCAAGCACGAAGACGTTAAACTCTGTGTTTGTAGCCTTTCTCACGTAGGCATAAAACAAGTGAGTGACACACAGTTGCGGCTGGTGTGTATTTGTTGAGGATATGAGTTCACCTGGAGCGAGGCTCGGTGACTCATCTTCTAATGGAACCTTCCTGAAGAAGGAAGAAGGGAAGATGTAGGAGATTGAGCTCCGAACTTCCAGAAACAAATAACAGTGTATTATATTCCTTTATTTACAGCATTCCGCATTTGCATTTACCATTAGCACTCACGCATAACAGAAATCACACTTGCACATAGCAAACAGATTTCACATGATGGTTTTACAGAAATATGTTTGGGCCAAGTTGTTTTAAAATTTAGGATTCAGTTCTGGTGTTTTCCGCATATTTTTATTACATACCAGATCTGTCTCCGGTGCTCCTTTAATGTTCAAGAACCTTGAGCTATTGTAGCTCCTTTATAGCAGCGCAATTCTTTTATTTATCAGTAGCAGCGCTCGCTTGCATTTATTTCCTATTTTCGGTCCTAACAAGTGGTATCAGAGCAGGTTGTTCTTGAACGAGCATTTATTTTTGAAACAAAATTTATTTTTGTGCTCTGATAGTTATGCGAAATTTCAGGTGGTGCTTCATTTTTTTAAAAAAATTGATTTGAGCTTATATTATAATAGATAGGGAGAGTTATTATTAATCTTTATCTGCATATATAAGCTAAAGCAGAAGCACTCTTTCAGCTCTTTGGAAATCATATCATTCACTGTCACGGTTTTGGGTGTGGCAGTGTAGGGAGAGCTTCATTTTAAAATTCATCGGGAAGACCAGATTTCTACCCCTTTTTGATTCCCACAAAAAGGGAGAGAATTGTTATTTTCATGCATATGTTATTTGAGGTTTTGTGTAAATCAAAAAGGGAGAGATTGATGGATCTGGATAACAGATCCGGATCTGAGTTTTGAATTACACAAAACCTGTTATTGTGTTTCTAACGTTTCTACAAAGTGCTTCGTTTTAAAATTCATCGGGAAGACCAGATTTCTACCCCTTTTTGATTCCCACAAAAAGGGAGAGAATTGTTATTTTCATGCATATGTTATTTGAGGTTTTGTGTAAATCAAAAAGGGAGAGATTGATGGATCTGGATAACAGATCCGGATCTGAGTTTTGAATTACACAAAACCTGTTATTGTGTTTCTAACGTTTCTACAAAGTATGCATATGTTAGCTGGAAATACAACAAGAGAAGTTGTATCAGATACCGTAGCAGAAAAAGAGCTGAAAACAGTAAAACGTGATTTAGGAGGCCTAAACGAAGGAATTTGGCCGAAAAGCATCTTAGGTCATCAAACAAAGTTTAGTGAGTTGTGCTCGTTGGATCGTTCCGAATGGACTAGCACTGGTCTCATACGAAAATATGCAAGTTGGTTCAGATGTGCGCGAAGATGGATCAGTTGGAGAAACTGAACAGCTGGTGAGCAAAGATGGATCAGCTGCAGAAAAGATAAAGTTCACAGCTGGTTTGTTTTATCACTTTAGACGACAGCTGGATTAGCAATGGAGACGTCCAAAGTTGAGTCAGTTGTTCGTAATTAGGCGGAGGCCAAATTAGACCAGCAGCTGAGATATTCGCTAAAGGAGAATATGGACTAGCTGGAGCGCTAAGGAGAAGATGGACCAGCTGGAGCAATAAGTTGAGCCCGCTGGAACAATAAGAATCAGCTGGAACGCTATGGACCAGTTGTTGCGTTAAGATGAAGAAAGAACAGCTGGAGAACAAATCAGATGTTGATCAGCTGTTGCGACAAAGTTGTATCAGACGTAGCGCAAAGACGAAGATACAACAGCTGATGTGCAAAGACAAGTTGAACCAGCTGGAGAGCTAAAGGGAAAATGAATCAAATGATGAAGAAGAAACAGACGTTGAAGCAGAGATGTTGATCAGTTGAGGCAATGAGCAGTAAACAGAAGAACGATTCAGCAGAAGAGTGATTCAGCATTAAGATGCTTCAGATGTTGAAAAAATCAGCCGTTGCAAGCATTCAGTTGTTGATCAGCAGTTGAACACAAAGAAGCGAAGCAGTTGACTAATCAGTAGTCAACTGTTGAGCTTAATCAATTGTTGGTTTAGATCAGATTCTGGAATTTTTAAGCCAAATCAAAAGACGATAAAAACCTGCAAAAGAAAGGACACAAGGACAACTCCCTGTCAGTACTTTACAGAACATCTTTCAACGGGAAGAACTTGTGTCCAGCGGATTGAATTTTAACCGAGGCTTTATATACGAGAAGCTCCATTGAATAAACGTGGTTGTTGATGCACAGAAAAGATTAAAAACGAAAAGGAGACAACAACAAAAAGGGAAGAAAAACAGAGACAAAGCAGTCGACCGCCATTAGAGAGGAGTTTACTAGGAGTGTCGACTGCTGAGTCTTCATCAGCTTTTGTAGAAGCATTTTCCCAGTGTGTGAGATATATTATTTAGAGAGTTGAGCATTCACTGTAAAATCTCACACAGATTCACTCGCATATTTTGAGAGATGTGCATAATTTCTTAGCGAGTGAATCACAAACCATAATCAGATCCCGTCCAAGCACGAACACGTTAAACTCTGTGTTTGTAGCCTTTCTCACATAGGCGTAAAACAAGTGAGTGACACACAGTTGCGGCTGGTGTGTATTTGTTGAGGATATGAGTTCACCTGGAGCGAGGCTCGGTGACTCGTCTTCTAATGGAACCTTCCTGAAGAAGGAAGAAGGGGAGATGTAGGAGATTGAGCTCCGAACTTCCAGAAACAAATAGCGGTGTATAGTATTCCTTTATTTACAGCATTCCTCATTTGCATTTACCATTAGCACTCACGCATAAAAGAAATCACACTTGCACATAGCAAACATATTTCACATGTTGGTTTTACAGAAATATGTTTGGGCCAAGTTGTTTTAAAATTTAGGATTCAGTCTGGTGTTTTTTGCATGTTTTTATTACATACCAGGTCTGTTTCCGGTGCTCGATTAATGTTTAATAACCTTGAGCTATTGTAGCTCCTTATAGCAGCGCAATTCTTTTATTTATCAGTAGCAGCGCTCGCTTGCATTTATTTCCTATTTTCGGTCCTAACAAATGGTATCATAGCAGGTTGTTCTTGAACGAGCATTTCTTTTTGAAACAAAATTTATTTTTGTGCTCTGATAGTTATGCGAAATTTCAGCTGGTGCTTCATTTTTTTAAAAAAATTTATTTGAGCTTATATTATAATAGATAGGGAGAGTTATTATTAGTCTTTCTCTGCATATATAAGCTAAAGTAGAAGCACTCTTTCAGCTCTTTCAAAATCATATCATTCATGCATACGGTTCTTCCCAAAATATGTTTTGATTTTCAAAATCAAAATGGCCGCTGTCACGGTTTTTGGTGTGGCAGTATAGGGAGAGCTTCATTTTAAAATTCATCGGGAAGACCAGATTTCTACCCCTTTTTTATTACCACAAAAAGGAAGAGAATTGTTATTTTCATGCATATGTTATTTGAGGTTTCGTGTAAATCAAAAAGGGAGAGATTGATGGATCTGGCTAACAGATCCAAATCTGAGTTTTGAATTAGAAAACCTGTTATTTTGTTTCTAACTTTTCTAATAAGTGTGCCGATGTTAGCTGGAAATACAACAAGAGAAGTTGAATCAGATACCGTAGCAGAACAAGAGCTGAAAACAGTAAAACGCGATTTCGAAGGCCTAAACGAAGGAATTTGGTCGAAAAGCAGCTTAGGTCTTCAAACAAAGTTTAGTTAGTTGTGCTCGTTGGATCGTTCCGGATGGAGTAGCACTGGTCTCATGCCAAAATATGCAAGTTGGTTCAGATGTGCGCGAAGATGGATCAGCTGGAGCAACTGAACCAGCTGGTGCGCAAAGATGGATCAACTGAAGAAAAGATAAAGTTCACAGCTGGTTTGGTTTATCACTTAGGCGGCAACTGGATTAGCAATGGAGACGTCCAAAGTTGAGTCAGTTGTTTGTAATTAGGCGGAGGCCAAATTAGACCAGCAGCTGTGATATTCGCTAAAGGAGAAGATGGACCAGCTGGAGCAATAAGTTGAACCAGCTGGAACACTAAGAATCAGCTGGAACGCTAAGGACCAGCTGTTGCATTAAGATGAAGAAAGACCAGCTGGAGAACAAATCAGATGTTGATCAGCTGTTGCGACAAAGTTGTATCAGACGTAGCGCAAAGACGAAGATACAACAGCTGATGTGCAAAGCCAAGTTGAACCAGCTGGAGCGCTAAAGGGAAAATGAATCAGTTGATGAAGAAGAAACAGACGTTGAAGCAGAGATGTTGATCAGTTGAGGCAATGAGCAGTAAACAGAAGAACGATTCAGCAGAAGAGTGATTCAGCAGTAACATGCTTCAAATGTTGAAGAAATCAGCTGTTGCAAGCATTCAGTTGTTGATCAGCAGTTGAACACAAAGAAGCGAAGCAGTTGACTAATCAGTACTCAACTGCTGAGCTTAATCAGTTGTTGGTTTAGATCAGATTCTGGAAATTTTAAGCCAAATCAAAAGACGATAAAAGCCTGCAAAAGAAAGGACACAAGGACAACTCACTGTCAGTACTTTACAGAACATCTTTCAACAGGAAGAACTTGTGTCCAACGGATTGAATTTGAACAGATGCTTTATATACGAGAAGCGCCATTGAAGAAAGGTGGTTGTTGATGAACTGAAAAGATTAAAAATGAAAAGGAGACAACAACAAAAAGGGAAGAAACACAGAGACGAAGCAGTCGACCGCCATTAGAGAGGAGTTTACTACGAGTGTCGACTGCTGAGTCTTCATCAGCTTTTGTAGAAGCATTTTCCCAGTGTGAGATTTATTCTTTAGAGAGTTGAGCGTTCACTGTAAAATTTCACACACACAGATTCACTCGCATATTTTGAGAGATGTGTGTAATTCCATAGCAAGTGAATCACAAACCATAATCAGATCCCGTCCAAGCACGAAGACGTTAAACTCTGTGCTTGTCGCCTTTCTCGCATAGGCGTAAAACAAGTGAGTGACACACAGTTACGGCTGGTGTGTATTTGTTGAGGATATGAGTTCACCTGGAGCGAGGGTCGGTGACTCATCTTCTAATGGAACCTTCCAGAAGAAGGAAGAAGGGAAGATGTAGGAGATTGATCTCCGAACTTCCAGAAAAAAATAGAGTGTATTGTATTCTTTATTTACAGCATTCCGAATTTTCATTTACCATTAGCACTCACGCATAATAGAAATCACACTTGCACATAACAAACAGATTTCACATGCTGGTTTTACAGAAATCTGTTTGGGCCAAGTTGTTTTAAAATTTAGGATTCAGTTCTTGTGTTTTCTGCATGTTTTTATTACATACCAGATCTGTCTCCGGTGCTCGATTAATGTTCAAGAACCTTGAGCTATTGTAGCTCCTTTATAGCAGCACAATCTTTTATTTATCAGTAGCAGCGCTCGCTTGCATTTATTTCCTATTTTCGGTCCTAAAAAGTGGTATCAGACAGGTCGTTCTTGAACGAGCATTTATTTTTGAAACAAAATTTATATTTGTGCTCTGATAGTTATGCGAAATTTCAGCCGGTGCTTCATTTTTTTAAAAAAATTGATTTGAGCTTATAATATAATAGATAGGGAGAGTTATTATTAATCTATCTCTGCATATATAAGCTAAAGCAGAAGCACTATTTCAGCTCTTTCAAAATCATATCATTCATGCATACGATTCTTCCCAAAATCTGTTTTGATTTTCAAAATCAAAATTCCTGCTGTCATGGTTTTTGGTGTGGCAGTGTAGGGAGAGCTTCATTTTAAAATTCATCGGGAAGATCAGATTTCTAACCCTTTTTGATTCCCACAAAAAGGGAGAGAATTGTTATTTTCATGCATATGTTATTTGAGGTTTTGTGTAAATCAAAAAGGGAGAGATTGATGGATTATACAAAACATGTTATTGTGTTTCTAACGTTTCTACTAAGTGTGCAGATGTTAGCTGGAAATACAACAAGAGAAGTTGAATCAGATATCATAGCAGAACAAGAGCTGAAAATAGTAAAACGCGATTTCGGAGGCTTAACGAAGGAATTTGGCCGAAAAGCAGCTTAGGTCATCAAACGAAGTTCAATGAGTTGTGCTCGTTGGATCGTTCCGGAGGGAGTAGCACTGGTCTCATGCGAAAACATGCGAGTTGGTTCAGATGTGCGCGATAATGGATCAGCTGGAGCAACTGAACCAGCTGGTGCGCAAAGATGGATCAGCTGGAGAAAAGATAAAGTTCACAGCTGGTTTGGTTTATCACTTAGACTGTGAGGAATCAGATTTCTAAATTAGTGATTAATCGGATTTTGGATTAGATTAGTCACGAGGATTAAGATTTTTGATTTCTGGAATTTCGAAATTTTGGGTGAAATCTTGTTCGAGAATTTAGACCTCTCGTAGATGATCCGAGATTCCTAGTCGCTGGACTTATCGGGTGAAGTCTGGTTGAGAATTTGAGTTGAAATGATGAACATTGGAGAGAAATCTGGTTCCCTGCGTTTTTCGTAAGTGCCGTGAGATTTGAGTAAAACGTCGTCGTGTTAGTGAGGTCTGGATGCTTGAAGAATGGCGCGGGAATGTATATGCTATTCTTTCGAATTCCGGCTGTCAACGGGGGTCAACGCAATTGGAATTGGTGAGGGATCTGCTAGCGCTTGTGAGAGATCTGGTCGAGTTAGCGCGTCGCGTGAGATGGTGACACGTGTAAGTGAACGAGATAGAGTTGACGTCTATTTGAGAGCTAGCGTGGTGCGTCGAGGAGAGACCTGTTTTTATGTACGGCGTCGTTTGGATAAGTGTCTACGTCGTCGTTTTAGCCTTTCGCGTTGCCAAGCGTAGAGATCTGTTTCTAGCGTTTGTGGTTGTTCAAGATTTCACGATACGCTGTCGTTTTATCTAGCGCTTGAGTATTTGAGTAGCGCCTCTGAAGTCTGTTGAATTTAAACGTAGAGTGAGGAATCTATTTAGCGTGCGCGTTAGGAGACCAGCGATGTGTTGAGTGATGAGATCTGTTTTACTAGAACGCTGCCGTTTAGTGTTGTGCGCGAGCGTGTTTTTCTAGCGTGAAGTCTGATGGGACTTAGCGCCAGATTGAGAGATCTGTTTTGCAATTGCGAGCGATGCAGGGATCTGTTTTTGTCGGTGGATATTTTAGCTGGTTTCTCTCGCGTATAAATAAGAAGCGTGGCCTTCAATTATTAAAGCAGACTCCATACTTAGCAATTATTTTCTTCCCAACTTTCGTTCCTTTTCAAACCCTCGGGTTACTTTTCACCGATAACTTCTCCGGCGATTTATCGTTGATTCCGACCACCGTATTTCGCGTTCTTGGTAGCGTTGGAAACCTTTCGAAAAGATCTTTCTTTCCATACCACTTTTGTAGGCTGTAGAGAGCTGGAACGAGAGTGCGAAGCTGCTGATTTTCGGCTGTGGAATTGGGCGTGCAGGTAGCTTCCGATCTTTGGTTGTTGAAATATTGTTCTTAGCGTTGCTTTTAGCCTTCTGTTAAGTTTTATGGTTGGAATGGATTGGATTTGGTTGTTAAGTTGAAATCTGGTTTTGATTTAGGTAATTCCAGCCGCGAGATTTGGTTGTTGGCCATGTGTTTTGTTGAGAGTTGGCCGTGAATTTGTGTTAGCCATTCCTTGATTTCTGTTATGCACGTACTTCCAGGTTTCGGTTGTTGAGTACTATGAATTGTTGGAAATCATAATTGTGCAGGCCTTATCTTGCTGTGTTGCTTTGAGGTAGATTTGAGCAGGAAGGTACGAATTGAGCAGCCTTAGCAGCTTTAGGCTTGAACATGCTATGATTGATGTATGAGACTTGCTGCTATGTCTTACGTGAAACTGACATGTTGATTTGATTGATATATGTTCTGTTTTACGTATTATGCATTGTATGCATTGAGCATTGATATTGATTGGCATACATGCATACATATTGAGCCTTGACAGATTGATTTGATGACCTGATTGGGTGCCACGTTGTGACTGTTCGACTGATGAGTCGTGCCCGAAAAGTCCAACGCTATCATCGGAGTGGTGACTACCGGATTCGAGTGTCTACCACCGAGCTGTGATGGGCTGACGAGCCCCGATGATCACGGACCGATGATTTCCACCGGCTGATTGGCTGTACGTGGTATAGAGGCTTGAGTTGATTTGCCAGTTGATGGACTGGTCTAGCTATCTGATTCTTTGATAGCCCTCATGCATTCATAGCATTGATTTATGGCATGTTGCATGTTTAGCTGTTTTGATAGCTCTTCGTACTGAGGCTTGACCTCGTATTTTGCTTTTCTGCTTTTGTGTCTTGGGTCAGTGTTAGCCATTTGCAGGATCTTCAGGTAGCCAGGCTGGACAGAGCAGTGGTACAGCTGGTCGATCCCCGTTCCCATGAGTCCCAGTTATATTTATAATATGTACTGAACCGGGGGATGCCCCTGTGTTGCTGTGTATTGGGGATATGTATTCGATTTGAATTATAGTTGCTACCTGTTTGTATGAGTTTGATTTAACTTATATTTTGATTATCGATATTTTGAATGTATGTTTTTACGTTCAGGCCCAAATGATTTAGAAAAATTTTTAAGCCCTGATTTTTAGCTTCCGTGTTTATGCGCTTATTATGTGTTAATTGTGAGTAATTAACAAGGTGCCTGACATTTTTTGTATCAGAGCTTAAACTGGGATAAGCTCGATTTCTTTTGATCACACTTGAGTCTAGGCACAGAATTTTGATTTGATTGTTTATTGACTCTGTGACTTATGTGATTATTATCTGCCTTGATGTTATATCTGTTGTTAGCCTTATCTCTAGACTTGTGTAGATGCCGCGAGGAGAGGTAGATCTAGACGTTCCGCCGAGGGGTCTAGGGCTCCAGATAGTGACGAGGATGTTCATCGGGTGGATGATGTGACTCGAAGGATAGGTGAGATGGAACTAGTTTTAGCTCGATTTCAGCGTACGAACCCTCCGAAGTTTGCTGCTACTGAGGGAGGTGCGAGAGCTGAGGCTTGGCTAGTCCAGATGGAGGAGTTATTTGATACCTTGGAGTACGCTCCGGAAAAGAGATTGAAGTTAGCAGTGTTGCAGTTGCGAGATGACGCACAACGCTGGTGGAGAGGTACTTCTAGGATGTTGCGTGATAGTGTGGCGATGATCACCTGGGAGAGCTTCTGTGAGGCGTTTCGTCAGGAGTATACCCCGAAGTCCTACTTTGCCAGCCGAGAGCGAGAGTTCGACAAACTCAAGCAGGGTAACATGCGAGTGGCCGAGTATGCGAGGCAGTTTTCTGCGCTTTTGGTGTACATGCCGCATGTAGCGAACCAAGAGCGGACGAAGAGGAACAAATTCTTGAAGGGCTTGAGACCTGATCTTTACCGGATGGTGTTGTCTGGGTCCCCGGCGACCTTTATGGAAGCTGTGAACAATGCGGTTGATATTGAGGAGAGTTT
>KQ991118.1:128988-140057 GCA_001598015.1 Dorcoceras hygrometricum | reverse complement strand
TCTGTAGCAAACCACCAGGTCTCATTCTCTCGGCCTTGACCTGTTGGCAATTCAAACATCGAGCAACAAAACCAGAGATGTCGCTCTTCATACCTGCCCACCAATAGTGAGACTTCAAGGCATGATACATCTTCCTTTCACCTGGATGCACACTGTACCGACTACAATGCGCTTCATTCATCATGGACTCCTTCAAATCAATCAGGTTTGGAACCACTAATATCCCTCGGAATCTCAAACAACTATCCGAAGAAACAGAGAAGTCATTAGACTGACCATTCTGGGCCTTAATCCTCAACTCATGGATATAGGGATCAGTCCTCTGCGCCTCCCTGATGTCATGCAAAAGCTGTGGCTCAACCTGCATCATAGAAACCATGAAGTACTGATCGCTCGGCTGAAATCTCCAACCAGAAGTACTCAACTGCTCATAGACTCTCGAAGCACTCAAAAACGAAAGCATCGCCGGCTGGGTCTTCCTACTCAAAGCATCTGCTATTGAGTTCATTCGCCCAGGCTGGTACTGAATCTCACAGTTAAAGTCCTTGAGCAATTCCATCCATCGCCGCTGCCTCATGTTCAAATCTGACTGCGTGAAGATATATTTTAGGCTCTTGTGGTCGGTGTACACCACAAATTCTTCACCATACAAATAATGTCGCCAAATCTTCAAGGCAAACACTATCGCAGCCAACTCCAAATCGTGAACAGGGTACCTCGTCTCGTGAGGCTTCAAATGTCGAGACGCATAGGCAATCACGTACCCGTTCTGCATCAAAACACATCCTAAACCATTGAGAGAAGCATCGGAGCACACCACGAATCCTCCGGATCCAGACGGTAGAGCCAATACAGGAGCAGTAGTCAACTTCTCCTTCAACTTCTGAAAACTGTTCTCGCACTCATAAGTCCACTCAAATCTCTTATCCTTCTGATTCAACTGAGTCAGAGGCTTATCTATCGAAGAGAACTTCTCGATAAAACGCCTATAACAGCCAGCCAAACCCAAGAAACTACGGATCTCAGAAACATTCCTAGGTCTCTCCAGTTAAGAACTGCTTCGACCTTACTCGGATCTACCGAAATTCCTTGTGCTGAAATCACGTGACCCAAAAAGATAATTCTGTCCAACCAAAATTCACACTTGCTGAACTTAGCATAGAGCTGCGAGTCTCTCAGTCGCTGCAACACAAGTCTCAAATGCTCCTTATGCTCTCTCATGCTCCTCGAGTAAATCAGGATGTCATCAATGAAAACGATCACGAACTGGCTGGCGAAGTAAGACACCGGGGTATATTCCTGACGAAACGCCTCGCAGAAACTCTCCCAGGTGATCACTTCTCCACTATCACGAAGCATCCTAGAAGTACCCCTCCACCAGCGCTGCGCATCATCCCGCAGCTGCAGCACTGCTAACTTCAGTCTCTTTTCCGGAGCGTACTCCAAGGTATCGAATAGTTCCTCCATCTGTACTAGCCATGCCCCTCACAGAGCCCATCCCAGGTGAGTATCGTCCCACTATCTCGAAGCATCCTAGAAGTGCCTCTCCACCAGCGCTGCGCATCATCCCGCAGCTGCAGCACTGCTAACTTCAGTCTCTTTTCCGGAGCGTACTCCAAGGTATCGAATAGTTCCTCCATCTGTACTAGCCATGCCTCCTCTCTCGCACCTCCCTCAGTAGCAGCAAACGTCGGAGGGTTTGTACGCAGAAATCGTGCTAAGACTAGTTCCATCCCGCCCAACCGTCGGGTCACATCATCTACCTGATGAACATCCTCATCACTTTCTGGAGCCCTAGACCCCTCAGAACGCCTAGATCTACCTCTTCGCGGCGGCATCTACACAAGTCTAGAGGTAAGGCTAACAACAGATAATAATCACATAAGCCACAGAGTCAATCAACAATCAAATCAAAACTCTATGCCTAGACTCGAGTGTGATCAATAGAAATCAAGCTTATCCCAGTTTAAGCTCTGATACCAAAAATGTCAGGCCACGTGCCAATTACAAACAATTAACACTTAATAAACGCATAAACACGGAAGCTAAAATCAGGGCTTAAAAATTTTTCGAATCATTTGGGCCTGAACGTAAAAAACATCATTCAAAATATCGATAGTCAAAATAGAAGTTCAATCAAACTCATACAAACAGGTAGCAACTACAATTCAAATCGAATACATATCCCCAATACATAGCAACACGAGGCATCCCCCGGTTCAGTACATATCATAAATATAACTGGGACTCATGGGAACGGGGGTCGACTAGCTGTACCACTGCTCTGTCCAGCCTGGCTACCCGAATATCCTGCAAAAGGGTGACACAGACCCAAGACACAAAAGCAGGAAAACAAACCTCCAAAAGTGGTATGAAAAGAAAGATCTCTTCAAGAGGTTTCAAAAGCTACCTCCAACACGAAAAACGTTGGCCGGAATCAACGGAAAATCACCGGGGAAGTTATCGGTGAACAGAAACCCGAGGGTTTGAAGAAGAACGAAAGTTGGGAGGAAAATAATTGCTAAGTATGGAGTCTGATTCAATAATTGACGTCCACGCTTCCAATTTATACACGATAGAAACCAGCTAAAATATCCACCGACAAAACAGATCCCTGCATCGCTCGAAATTGCAAAACAGATCTCTCAATTTGGCGCTAAGTCCCATAAGATCTCACGCTATACTAATTCTCGCGCAAACATCAAAACGACAACGTTTAGGTAAAAACAGATCTCATCGCTCGCGCAAAGCAAAACACGCTAAACGCTGGAAACCCAAAACGACGACGTAAAGCAAAAACAGATCTTAGCGCTCACACAACAGATCTCAGCGCTAATCACTAAAATAGATCTCTACGCAATGCAAAACACGCTCACGAGAAAAACGACGGCGTTCTAAAGAAACCGAAATCAGCGCTTAAAACATGCGCATAACATAAAACGACGTCGCTGGCTAAAACAGATCTCTCCTCAAGGAATAACGCTAACGCTCAAATCAGACGTCAACTATAATTCGTTGACCAACACGTGTCGCAATCTCATTCAACGCGCTAACAATACAGATCTCTCACGCGGAACCAGATCTCTCGCTACTCGCTAAACCAGAAGTCAACGCTTCTCATTGACCAACACGTAAAATCTGCTTACGTCAGCAGATCTCTCACCAATTCCAATTATGTTGACTCTCGTTGACATCTGAACTTCGAAAGAATAGCATATACATTTCCAAGCCATTCTCGACAAACCAGATCTCACCAAAATGCAGCGTTTTAAATTCTTCTCGCGACAAAACACGTAACGCTAAGGAAAAACAGATCTCATTCTAAACTCAAACAGATTTCACGGGAAGCCAAACAAATCTCACACAAAAACTAGCAGATCTCACCAACATGTCACGACCAGATTTCTCAAACAGTTCGAACAGATTTCACCAAAAACCAGATTTCACACAAAATCATATTTCAACTCGAAAATTTCGAAATTCCTGAATCCAAAATTCTTAATTTCCGTGACTTATCAAATCCCAAAATCCTTTTAATCACTAATTAGAAATCTGATTCCTCACACGAGCTGTCTGTGGATGTGCTTCTCCTCTCACTACCCGCTGCATTCGACCACTTTGTGGTCAACTTCAACATGAACAAGCTGGCAGCCACCCTTGAAGAGGTGGTTAACATGCTGGTCGTGTTTGAGGGGAGCATAAATAAGGACAAGCCCGTCCTCCTTATGGGCTCATCTTCCTCTGCGAAGAAGGGGCCCAGACGCAAGGGTAAGAAGCGTTCTGCCCCTGCGAAGGAGGAAAAGCCTACCAAGAAGCCGAAGGCAAAGGCTTCCAAGCCAAACAAGACCGAGGATGTTTGCCACCACTGCCACAAGCCTGGGCATTGGAGGAGGAACTGCAAGGAGTACCTCGAGCAGTTGCGAACTGCAAAAGGTATATTCTATATCGAAATAAATATGTCTCTTAATTCGACTTCTTGGGTACTTGATACCGGATGTGCATATCATATCTGCAATGATTTGCAGATGATGACAAGAAGCCGACGTCTTAGAGAGGGTGAGACCCACTTGAGGCTGGGCAATGGAGCAAGAGTTGCTGCAGTAGCTATAGGAGATGTTTATTTATTTCTGTCTTCTGATTTTAAGTTGTTATTGAGAAACATTAGGCGGTGGGATTGGGTGAGGTCCCGATGCATGTAGGATTCGATGCTTCGTTGTCGAGGATTCACCGCTCGCTCTCATGCGTGGATATCCTATGCTATCTGAGGGGATAATAGTGTATAAATCTCTGGCCAGAGTACTGGATGTGTTTGAGGTAAATGGGTTTACCTAGTTACACTCGCGATGTCACTATTCGATCTCCAAGATGTATGCATAGTTATCGGATCTTTAGCGACTATCGATTTACCAATGGTCGTTGATCTGATCGGGATATATGTGTTGAAAGGACAGTACTGTACGCTAACCACGACCAACTGGTTCTTACAGGCACTATCATTGATACCTAGGGGATCATGGCGCGATGTTGCTAGGTGCTTTACCATGATCCGTTGGGCAAGTCCGAAATTGTGATTTCGGAGCCACAATGGTTGTGGGCCCACGACTAGCTGTATCCCTGAACCATTGAGGGTCACACAAGTACTGGATTCATGATTCCCGCACGAAAACTGAGCTCAATGTGTTGAGCATATGAGGAGAATTTTAGGGAGTGCAACTTCCTAAAAGTCAACAGGGGTCAAATTGCGATTTCCCAAAGTTGAGGGGCATAACTGTCATTTTGGTCTAGGTGGTCTGAAAAATTGTTTTCGCATCATAATAGTTAGTTTTGGAAACTGAGTCGATCGGTCCGATCTGATCATCGATCGGAGTTATGATGAAGCCACGGTGTTGCGGTTGAACCGAATGTTCATGTATTGGACTGGGCCCGCCCCAGGTCCATTGGGCCGGCTCAAGCCCATCACTTATTTAATTAGACCTAGGGCTACCATGAGACACACACAAGATACCACCTAGCTCTCATAGCCGCCCACCCTCTCCCACACGCCTCACGCCGCCGCCGACCGCCCATCGCCGCCGCTCGTCGACCGCCGCCTCCGTCTCCCGGTTTTTCACGTGATCGGACTTGTTTGGATCACCACGAAGAGGAGAATCCGTTCGTGCTAAAATCCATCAGATCTTCTAGTGCAGATTTTACGGAGGAAGATTGCTTCCGATCGTGGACCTGATTGACGATCTACCGCCGCCTACCATTTGAAGTGCCGGTTTCCTCGTGAAGCTGGTCGGAGCCAGGCGCCTAGACGCTAGCAAAGTAACGATTCTATGAACACCCTTATGAATGTTTATAGAATTGTATTTGAATGAATTGAACGTTTCTTGGGGCAATTTTGATTTCCGCTGCGCCTCCGGGAAACGGGATCCGGATCCGCCATTGTCGCCAACAAATCTCTCTATGGCCGCAAATGTAGAACACCCCTTCACTAGGATGAAGTTTGCAAAAGAGATGGTTTAGGACCAGATGTATTGGAGCAAACAGCAGAAGCTGTTAGAAAGATAAGATAACGGATGAAAGCTGCTCAAAGCAGGCAGAAGAGTTACGCAGATAATAGGAGAAGAGAGCTAAGTTTTGAAATCGACGACCATGTATTTTTAAGAATTGCTCCAATGAAAGGAGTAATGCATTTTGGGAAGAAAGGAAAGCTGAGTCCAATATATATTGGACCATATGAGATTTTAGAAATAATAGGAACGCTAGCTTATAGTTTAGCACTGCCCCCGCAACTGTCAGCAGTGCATAGAGTTTTTCATGTTTCAGCTTTGAGGAAGTATATTCCTAACCCTTCGCATGTGATAAACCATGAGCCAATCCAGTTAGCACCAGATTTAAGTTACGAAGAGAGACCAGAGAAGGTTATTCTTCGAGAAGATAGAAAATTTAAGAAACCGTAGTATTCCTATGGTCAAGATACAGTGGTCTAACCAGTCTGAGCGAGAAGCTACGTGGGAGACACAAGCTGATATGCTTAATCTTTACCCATATCTATTTGGTAAGTAAATTTCGAGGATGAAATTTCAATAAGGAGGATAGAGTTGTAACGCCCCAAAATCCATAGGACCACATGTTTGAATCTTATTCATTTGAGAGGTCAAAATGACAATTTAAATGTTAGCATAAGTTATTTTATGAAAGATACTTTATTAATTTCAGAAGTGAGGTACGATGCAGCAAGTTCCAGTAGATGTCACTCCAAACGCAATACACGAGCATATTTTAGAAATCTGTTGAAAATGATTTTTAGGAGAACGAAATGATTTCTTTTTAAAAGGGTTTGGTAAATTTGCAAATTTAAAACATTGATGGGGAATTTTACTAAAATTCATAACTTTAAGTAATGTGTGTCATGCTTGATGATTACACCTCATTTGCCACTAATCCCTCCCATACAAATATCTGTTTTTGAAGGAAAATTTTACTTTCACTTGCAAAACGAAAAATCTTTTGTGTTCTCTCAAATATTTCCCAAGAAGCTCGTGGTGTTGCTTGAGGAGAAAGAACTCTGCAGGAATAAACTACTATCGTAAAGCTCAGTTCAAAGGCAAGTAAAAGCTGATCATTTGCTACACCATTTAAAGCATATATTGATTTTTCTCATTCCATGGATCTGCTTGCCTGTATGTTTAAAGTTATGTTTAAGTTCATGTTTACGTATATTCAGAAATGTTTAAGAAAGAAAGACTGGGTTCAAAGTTATGTTTTCTTATTTCAGGGATTGTTTTCCAATATTCAAATGTGATACTCAGTAAGTTTTAAAATGGGAAGCGAGTTTTAAAAGAAGTGAACCCTGATGATTTTGAAAGGAAATTTCAAAGAAGATTTCTAAGGATAAGC
This sequence comes from Dorcoceras hygrometricum, assembly GCA_001598015.1. Lineage (NCBI taxonomy): Eukaryota > Viridiplantae > Streptophyta > Magnoliopsida > Lamiales > Gesneriaceae > Dorcoceras > Dorcoceras hygrometricum. Next base: position 133,172 of record KQ991118.1, on the reverse strand, counting down.
AGTTTAAAGGAACAAAAGTTTATTTTAAGGATTTATGGCATAGATAACAGACGGTCATAAGGAAGGGTGAGTGCCTGGCTGACGAACCAGTGTACCCCTTCAATAGCAGGAAGGATCAGGATTACGGATTGACGGATCTGTATACCCCTTCACAATGAGCTTTATGCTAAGAACTGATATCAGAAGCCATTTGATCAAGTGCATAATGGACCTAAGGAGAGCTTCTAAGCCATAAATCATAAAGTTCAAGAAATTAATTGAAGGGATCTGGGTTATTGTCCCTGCATCCAAGCTTACGAAAGTTATGAAAGTAAGTTTAAAGAAAGATGTTTATGTTTAAATGATGTTCCTTTAATTCAGTTATGTAAATGTTCAGATGTCTGCCTGCGTTAAATGACATTGTTATTACTCAGACTTTATTTGCTGAACCTCTAGGCTCACTAACTTTTAAAATGGTGCAGGTGAGACCGTTAAGGGCGAAGCGGAAGGTGGAAGCTGAGACAGCTGGGTGGTGAAGTGTTTATCTATAGGCAGCGTTTTTCGTGTCTTAGCTGTTGTTGTCTTTTATCTTAGACATCTGTATTAGATCTATTGCAACAGTAGTAAATTCATATAGAATTTCAGACGTTGTAATATCGCAATTGCAGTATATATATGAAATCTGTTTTCCACAAATTTTCAGTACTTGGCGCCGAACATTTGTATGTCAGTTTTGTATTTGTGTTTCGAAAGTTTTTCTAAGTTATAAGAAATACAGCTTATAAAAAATACCGTTTACCCCTTCTTTTTATTTCAAAATTTTATTTCACCCGAAATCCGTGACCACGTGGGTTCGGGCGTCATAGGTTGGGTCGGTCCACTGGACCAGGTCGGGTCAGTTGAGGGGCGGGTCAAATAATTTAAGTTCGGTCCGAGTTATTTTATTTCTGGACCGGGTATATTTATTTTAAAGTTTAAAGTCTAATTTTAAGCGTTTTGGCCGATTATTTTAAGTCAACTCTTAAGTCAAAATTTTGAAGCCTAAATCTCTTTTATTTATGGGAATATTACTTTTATCAAATTTAAAGTATAATTTTTGGTCAAGGGGACTTTTATGTTTCTCAAATTTTAAATTTTGATTCTAAATTGAAGGACCGAGTATTTTATCAATTTTAAAGTGTAATTTGAGTTTCATGGCCCAAGTCAAGTTTAGGGTTAAGTTTCAGCTTAAGACGTAGGTTTAGGCCTTTTGAGCTTAGAATTAATGGTCCAGGCTCTCGAACCAGTTCTTGACCGGAGAACGACGAAAATTGTAGAAGCCGTCTATATATATTTAATTATATATGTAATATTTTACGAAAAAAAATATGTTAATGTTATTGAAGGAATTAAATATATATTGACGGGCTAATCTTTATAAAGTGCATATTTTATGAATTTCACGCATCATGAAAGTTTATGAAATGTTAAAGGCATGGAACAAAAAAAAATATTTTTGAGGGAGCGGAATCGTGATACCGGGCCCGATGAACCTCTGTTAATGTTATAATGAGCTTATGGATCCATGCGTTCACGGTATGGTGAAGTGACAGCATAGAGGTGTGTGGGATCCCGAGGTAAGATCAGGTGAACCGTATTGCCATGTAAATTGGTTTCATATCATTGATCAATCGTTAATGTGCTGGCTCACACTTCATGGATACGACTCATACGCCCCTTTTATGTTATGTTATGTTATGTTCATGCCTTATTATGTTATGATATACGAATATGTACAGTTACTACTCGTTTTTGAACCAGGATTTACGATCATTCATGCATGAATGTTTTAAAGCTATTTTACGATATTCACGTTCTTGCATATGATCTTATTATATGTGCTTTGTTATTATCAGATAGAGATTGCTGGGCCTTTAGGCTGACTAAGTTTAAATGATGCAGGTGAGTCTGCAGATGACTTTATTACTACTGGCGGTGAGGATGTCTGAGCGCCCGCTGCAGCTGCTACCCTGTGACCACTTTGATGTCTTTATTTTATGCTATGAGACATGTTTCAGTTTTTCGTAACTTTTACTTACTCTGATTTTAAGGCAGAATGAATAATGTGATTTTGGAATATTTATTTATTTATGTTTTAAAGTGAAGTTGAGAAAATATTTTTAAGGTTTGAATTTAAATTTTTAAAGAATATTTATTCCGCATTTGATTTAAAAAAAAATTCTAAAGTCCGGTTCGTCTCACAACGGCTACTACTTTGTGACCAACGGACAAATCTGCAACAAGGTTATTTAAACAATAACAGAGCACAAGCAGATGATATGAGCGGAATACGAATTCGAAAAGTGTTGCAAATTCAGAACACAAAAACAGAAGAAAGCACAACCATGGGAAAGATAGCAAATAACCAGCTCAGAGAGGAGCGCTTCCCAGTGTGTGAGATTTCTTCGAGAGATTGAGCACACACTCTAAATCCACACACAATTCAGTCACATATATTTGAGAGAGCTGATTAGTTGAGTGAATCATAAGCAAAAACGACTTTCATTGTAGTCTTTGGACAGAGACGTTAAACAAGTCTAGTTGTCTTTCGCACTGAGACGTTAAAGAAGTGTGTATAGTGTTAGTCCCAAAATGCACGGTACCAGATCACAAAAGCGCTCTGATACCCTTGTTAGGATCAAAAAACTGGGGGTGTTATGAGCTCTGCCACTGCTCACGTTGGCTCTCACAGAGCCTTGACATCCACCCACTAGTTACGTGCTTCTTAATATAGTGATCGTGTCAGCTGTCGATATTTCAGACATTGCGTTTTGGTAGGAAGCAGCAGCAGTGCTTCTTTTAGATTTCAGTCGTTTGGTGTATTAGCGCATATCCAGCTGTTGCGAGAGACCAGCTATTGCGAGTGATCAGTTGTTGGTATGTTAGTTGTGATGATCAGCAGAGAGCGCTAAGAGACTCTGAAGAGACGACGTTTTGTGAACAAGAACCAGCTGTTGGTTTCGCTAGCGTGTTTATTAGTGTGTATCAAAACTACGTAGTTTGGATTAGTTAACACGACAGCATTTTGAGTGGAACTCTTTGTACCAGTTGTTGGTTGTGATAGACATCAGCTATTGAGAGATCTCATGCGTTGCGGCTGCTGGTTTGTGGATCAGCTGTTGATAGCGAGGTGACGTGTCCCTCTGCGACGTCGTTTGGTTAAGTTGGTGAAACCCGTTTAGTCTTAGCGTTGTTTGAAAGATTCAACTGCTGGTTGTTATATTATCGATAGGCAAAAGCTGATGCGTGATTTCAGCTGCTGGTTGGGAATATTAGTTGTGACGATTGATTCTGTCGGTGGGATCTGTTTCTTCTTCTGTCAGCTGTTGAGGGGTGTATTAAATAGAGGACTTAGTTGCGGTTCTCTATTATTTGTTTCCCCGACACTTAGAAATATTTCCTTCGTTTCCAAATCTTGTCGCAAACCCTAGTTACTGTTCACAGTAGCCTTATCCGTCTTAATTTCCGGTGGTAGAAAACTCCGATGAGAGTGAGAGTGGTAGCGTTGGACTCCTCTCGCTAAGGCGCTTCATTCTTACCTCTTTAGAATGCTTTGGAAGAGCTGGAAGAGGATCACAGGATCGCTAAGACATCTCCCTTGTGTTGTTTGCTAGCGTAAGCGTTCCCTGCCGTGCCAGTAGTTTTGTTGGGGTAAGTAAAGATGCTACTTTTAAGCTTTGTTAGAGTTTTCCGTTGAGTTAGGAGGGTAGATAAGCGTCGGTGGAGTTGTATCTCCAGCTGCTGTTGTTTTATGTTTCGGTCTTTGAGTCAGTAGCTTGTGTTGGCTTAGCAGGTGATGATCTGTGTTGCTCGGACTTCGTGTAGCAGCTGTGTGTGGGTAGATAAGCGTCGGTGGAGTTGTATCTCCCAGCTGCTGTTGTTTTATGTTTCGGTCTTTGAGCAGTAGCTTGTGTTGGCTTAGCAGGTGATAGATCTCTGTTGCTCGGACTTCGTTCTAGCAGCTGTGTGTGGTAATTATATTACGGCTAGAATTGGCAAGGATATTATGTTGTTTGCTGTGTGTGCACTGCCTGTTATTTATATGTTGTTCAGCTGTTGCATTGCATACGCATTATCAATTCCTGTCAGCTGTTATAGCCATGTTTTGTTGTTCCTGCTGTTCTGTTTTCTTACCAGGATGCGAGGGCGAGCGGAAATACCGCACT
>KQ991118.1:92356-112820 GCA_001598015.1 Dorcoceras hygrometricum | reverse complement strand
AAACAATACTCTCATTTTAATAAAATTCATCCTCCCACTCGAAATTCATTTTATTTTCAACCTCCAAAATCACCCAGCTGATGCTTGGAGTAACAGCTGGTCAGACCTTGCATCATGTCTCGCATCTGGAAAATAAGAAATCAGCTTTTCAATTAAGCAAACAAGCTGAAATCTGAAATTAGAAATGAATCCTCGAATTATGAAGATGAGAATTTGTGGTCCTATGGATTTTGGGGCGCTACATCTGATTTCTCACCCATAGCTATTTTACGCTCGTAATCTGATTTCATTACCAAGCTGAGTTGACTTTGTTTGACCATCGTAATCCAGTCTAATCATTTAAGTTGTGTTGACCTTTCCTAATCTGATTTGACCAAACAGTCTAGATCTGACTTTGTATTATTAGCCAGTATGCTCGCGTTCTGTTGTACTCCGAGCTGATTCAGCTTAGGTCCACTTTGGACTGATACTGTGATTTCAAGCTTAATTGTTCTTTCCTTTATCTTTGCTTCGAAGGTATAAATCTAACCTGTCCGAAGTTATACCCAATTTCAAGATATAGTTCTTCAGCTTAGAGCTCTGCTGTTCGTTACTCTTTTCTATAGCCTGAGCTGATTTTAGTTTTCTTCTTTAAATGAACTCCGATGAATTCCCAGTAGCCTTCGAACATCAAAAGAGTTTTATAGCAAACCATATATGAAAGTGATCTATTTTAGATCAAAGAAAAGCCGTTTAAAGAAAGTTTTACAGAAAGTTTAAAGGAAGTATAGTTTAAAAGCTTTGTGATTTGTGACGAATAACTAATGGTCATCAGAGGGTGTGTGGTAATTGGTCGATGGACTGGAGTGCCCTGCCAACAAGGGTGTGTGGTAATAGGTCGAAATATTGAAGTGCCCCGCCAACAGAGTCAAAGATTATGGTGTGTGGACAACAACAGAAGAGTCGTTGGCTCTCGCTCCACCTGGAACCAGTTTAAGCTTGATCAATAGACCATGACCTAAGGAGAGCTTTCGTTCACACTTTAATATCAATAAATGTTTCTAATACTAGTAAAGATTTTAAATGTTTCAAGAATGTTCAGTTTATGCTTTCTCAGTTCTCAGTTTTTCAATTTACCAGTATTCAGTTGTTCAGTTTTCGGGCATATAAGCTTACGTACTTTCAGTATACAGTAAAAGTTATTGTATGCTTGTATCACCTACCTTATTTATTCTGGATTTGCTTGCTGAGCTTCTAGGCTCACTAGTTTTCCTAAGTGCAGGTGATCAGGTTTTGAGGTTGCTGGTGGGTGCGAGCTGGATCAGATCGGGGGTGTTTATCGTGGACATTCGTTTCCGTACTGATTCAGTTTATAGTATTTTGTTGTATAGAAGATTAGATACATATTTTGAACATTTCAAATTAATACATCATTTATTCAATGTAATCTGAATGACAGATACAATTTTCACAAACCGAGTGATTTCAGCTAGTAAATTTTTGTTTGAATTCCGCACATTTATAACTTCTGAGATTTTTTTTCCAGTTCAAAGTATGAAATTTCATTAATTTCTGAATATAGTGCAGAAGTATTTGGTTAATTGTTTTTGGACCAAGTACAAATTATGAGTATCATTCAATTCGAACCTTCAATTTATTATAATTTCAATTCGAAAAAGTTGGTCGTTACATAACATCATTTGAAAAACCTTAGACTCTACTCAGAACCTTGAAATAGAGCGCAACCAAAGAGCAAACAAAACACAAACAGAATGCAAAAAGGGAACAATAATATGCTTTCACAGAAGCAGCAAGAAATAGAGTTTACTTTCCTTACGTGGAGCAGCAGCAGTTGCAGATAACAGCTCCGGCTTTTAATCTCCCACAAGCACGATAAAAAATCTTTTGAAAACTTTAAAGGAAATACTTGGTTGGTTTGTTTATTAGAGAATCACCCCACTACCTTATATAAGCTCCAACGATGAAAACAGTGTAGTAGGTTTTAAAATTCTGCACAAGGCATGGGCGCTTACCAACCGTAATAATTTGTTGAAAATATTTTATTTAATTTTGGATTTTTTTTAAAACTGAACCATGCTTGGGTTCATTCTCGTAGGAACCGTCCGCGAACCGTCCATGCTAGAAATCAAAGAAATAGGCTTAGACGAAAACTGGAATGTTAAATGCAAAATAGCAGTTTAACCCTTCAAAACAAATTAAACAACTCGTGGATTTACGGATTTTCTGGTTGTTACAACTCTACCCCCCTTAAATAAAATCTTGTCCTCAAAATTTAGCTCACCTAAACAGGTAAGTGTAATTCCCCCTAAACAATAAAATATATTGACATGGGGAGGAACATATTTACTAGTTATATCAGGCGATTGTTCTGAGTAACGACTACTCATATCTGCTTCAGTCTCCCAAGTTTCTTCTTGTTCTGAGTGACTCGCTCATTGAAATTTGACCATTGGAATGCTTCGATTCCACAATTTATGTCTTCTCTAAGAAGGATTAAACTGTCTCTTCTTTGTAACTCAGATCAGACATGAGCTGAATTGGTTCGTAGTTCAATATGTTCGAGGGACTTGGAATGTACTTTCTAAGAGCTGATACGTGAAATACATTGTGTACTGCAGATAGTTGAGGAGGTAGTGCCAACCGATAAGCAAACGTTCCCAATATTTCTAAGGTCTCAAAGGGACCGACATATCTGGGACTAAGCTAACCCTTTCTTCCAAACCTCATCACCCCCTTCATGGGTGCTACCTTGAGAAATACGTGATCTCCTACTTCAAAGCTCAGCTCAAGACGACGATTATTAGCATAGCTCTTTTGTCTACTCTGAGCCATCGTCATGAGATCACATACCTTTCTGATAGCTTCAGATTTTTGCTCAACTATGTCTGGACCCAGATCAGCTCTCTCACCTACATCCTCCCAATGAATAGGTGAACTGCACTTTTGACCATACAGGGCTTCGTAAGGGGCCATCTTAAGCAAAGCTTTGTAACTGTTATTGTAAGCGCGCTCTACAAAAGAAAGCTTTGAATCCTAGATTTCAACAAAATCTTTTGCACACGCACGGAGCAGATCCTCCATCATTTGGATTTCCCTCTCAGATTTGCCATCAGCTTGGGGATGGAAAGCCGTGCTGAAGGCTAGCTTGGTCCCCATGGCCCGATGTAAGCTATTCCAGAACGCAGATGTGAACCTTGGGTCCTATCTGAGACAATGGAAACTAAAATCCCATGAAGTCTCACTATCTCCTTGAAAGTTCAACATACCTGTTCAGATCATAGGTGATCTTTACTAGTATAAAGTTAGCTGACTTAGTTAAGAGATCAACTATGACCCAGATCAAGTTGAAAATATGAAGGGTTCTTGGCAGACCTACCACAAAATCTATTGTAATATTTTCCTACTTCGACTCTGGTATCGGGAGAGGTCTCAACATCCCAGCTGGTCTTTGATGCTCTCCTTTAACCTGTTGGCAAGTTAGACACTCAAAGACAAATCTGGAGATACCCCGATTCATTCCTGGTCCAGTATAACCTTTGCAAGTCTTTATACATTTTTGTGCTTCTTGGGTGAACTTAATATGGGGTAGCGTGAGCTTCTACCATGATATCAGCTTGCAGGGTATCTACATGTGGAACCCGTATTCTACCTTGATATCTCACAATATCCTCTTCTGTCGTATAGAGATTTCCGCCCTTCTCTTCATCTCGCTGTTTCCACTTTAACAAATGTTCGTCTCTTGCCTGCCCCTCTCTGATATTTTAACATCGACTGAATAGTGAGAATAGCTTGCTTTACATCACAGGCTCTGGTATTCATCTCCAATTCAAATCTCTCAATTTCCAATGCCAACTGTCACTGAACTGAAATCTGAGCTACACCCACTGAATTCCTACTCAATGCATCAGCTACCACATTAGCTTTCCAAGATGGTAACTGATGGTGTAATAATAATCCTTCACTAGCTCTAGCCATCTACGCTGCCTCATGTTCAGCTATTTCTGTATGAAGAAGTATTTGAGGCTCTTATGATCCATAACACATTTCTCCCCATAAATATAGTGCCTCCAAATTTTTTATGCGAATACTACTGCTATTAGTTCCAGATCGTGCGTTGGTTGTTCTTCTCATGAGTCTTTAATTACCTGGAAGTGTAGGCAATCACCCTACGATCTTGCATTAACACAGCGCCCAGACCCAGCTTAGATGCATCAGTGAAGATAACATAATTACCTTCCAGAGGGCATGGCTAAAATAGGGTCCTCTACCAAAGCTTGCTTCAGCTTATCAAAACTCACCTGGAACTCAGAGGTCCGGTCATGCTTAACACTTTTCTTGGTTAAGGTCGTCAACGGGACTTATATCCTAGAAAAGCCCTTGATAAATCGCCTATAGTAACCCGCGAGACCTAGGAAGCTATGAATCTTAGTCACACTTTTAGGCACAGGCCTATCAAAAACTGCTTCCACCTTCACTAGGTCGACTTCTAGTCCATCCTTGGAAATAACATGACCAAGACAAGCGAACTTCTCTAGCAAGAACTCACATTTGCTAAACCTAGCAAAAGGGTGCTTGTCCCGCAAAATTTGCAATACTGCCTAAGCTGATTCAAGTGCTCTTCTCTGTTCTTAGAGTAAATGAGGATATCGTCTATTAACACTATCATGAACTGGTCCAGGAATGGTTGGAACACTCTGTTCATCAAGTCCATGAAAGTTGAAGGTGTATTCGTTAATCGAAAAGGCATGAAAAAAATCTCATAGTGACGGTAGCGTGTTTTGAAGGTAGTCTTGTAGATATCCGTTGCTTTGATCCTCCGCCGATGGTACCCAGATCGATCGATCTTAGAAAACACTGTTGCAGCCTGTAGTTGATCAAACATACATGTTCTTTCCAGTCACCTTATTCAGCTCTCTATAGTCTATGCATAACCTCATACTACCATCTTTATTCTTTACGAACAGCACAGAGGTTCCCCAGGGAGAAGTACTTGGTCGAATGAAGCCTTTGTCCAGTAGATCTTGGACTTGTTCCTTCAATTCTTTCATCTCTTTAGGTGTTAGCCTATACGGTGGTTTAGAAGCAGGGTTAGCATTATGTACTAGTTCAATCGCAAACTCAATCTCCCGATCTGTTGGTAGACCAGTGATATCGTCTGGGAATACTTCGAGAAATTCATTTTATACCTCTACTTATGACAGCTTTGGTCTCGCTTCTTCCAATACCAAGGATATAATAGCCAAAAATACTTTGCAACCCTTTCTTAAACAGGTCTGGCTTTCAAAGATGAAATCAGACGAGGAAATCTCATACCTTGTGCATCTTCAAACACGAACTGATTTCCTTTGGATGGTTTAATCTCTACAACCCTTCGCTTAAAATCGACGACCACTCCATACTTCGTTAACCAATCATACCCAAAATCAAACCAAACTCGGGCATGGGTACACGATCAAGTCAGCAGACACTAAATGCCCTTTTAGCCTAAGTTCCATGTTACAAAATACTCTATGAGTTAATAGTTCTTCTCCTGAGGGTACGTTTACGGAATAGCCTGCTGATAATCGTTTAGGTTGGTCGAGCAATAGTAAAATATTCTGAGATAAAAAAAAATGGTTGCTCCCGACTCTAACAAAGCAATAGAAGGCTTGCCAGAAATAATAATCTTACTTGTAACTGCTGTGTTATATGGATTTTCCTATTCTGCCGTCATCACGTAGTCTCTGTTGGTTATGAGCTGCTTCATTTGGGGGAAGTCCTTAATAAAGTGGCCGGGAGCACCACAAATTGTAGCACACACTCTATCCAACTCTACACAGACCAGCGTGATTCTTCTGGTACTTTGGGAAAACTGATCAATTATCTATACCAGGAACTGAGTTGAGTGGTTGTGGCCGTTGTGGCTCTGGGGTTTCTGTTTCTTGGTCTTTTGACACTTGGACGACCTCTGGTATCTAATCTGAAAGTCATGACGTTTCTGTTAGCGTTTCTCTTCAATCACTTTCCAGTCCTGCTCAGCTCGTAGAGCCTTGTCTACTGATGCCCTGAATTCTTTATGCTTAGCCATAATAACATCGTGCTTAAGCATTGGTCGCAAGCCATCAACAAAATGGAGGAACTTCGCCTCTGCATCTCTCCCAATCAGGGGAACAAAGTAGCAACCCTCTCAAACTTGCGGATGTAATCCTGCACTGACATAATCCTTTCCTTCAGAGTTAAAAACTCCCTCTTCACTCAGATCGCACATCAGCTGTGAAAAATCTTGATGGTAGAATAATTTCTTGAATTCCTCCCACGTGAGCGTATCCAAGTCTACAGTCAGATTTGATCCTTCCCACCAAATCATGGCATCCCCTCATAGCATGTAAATGGCACACCTGGGCCTATCCTGCTCTGATAGCTGCAGATAATCAAATATGACCTCTAAAGACTTGATTCAGCTTTCAGCCACAATCGGATCGGTTGTACCATTGAAATCCTGGGGTCGTTGATGTCTAAACCGTTCTTGAGGGTCCTCCGGTCTAGGCATCCTTCCAGATGATTGGCCACTCCCCTGACTCAATTGATCCACTAAACCCTCTAACAGCTTAGCCATCCCAGCTAAGACACGGTTACTATCACCAATGTTGGTATCTTCTGACATGCGATTCCTTCTTCCTCTGCCACTTCCTCTTCCTGACATGATCTGTAACCTTATCCAAATCCACCACGTGACCAATAAGAATAAAAGTAAACATTACTCTACAACATCAAACTAAACTCAAAAACTGAAGAAATCGGCTGACGAGAACTGTCTCAAACTGGAGGCAAGTGTTTATTTCAAGGACCATGCTCTGCAACAAAGTTGTGGAGCCCTAATCCACTGAGTACAAAACAACGTCTAAAGTAAGAGGGAAAAAACGTACAACTTTTTTTTTCAATTTCAGGATTTCAAAGAAAACATACGATTCAGGGATTTTTGTGCAATTTTTAAAGATCAATTCAACTCAGGGATGGAAAAATAGATCAAGGCTTGCGAGGATAAGAACTAATAATAATAACGTAAGCTGATCTCACTCAGGCTGGAAAAAAATAATTGTAATAGGCCGTTTGGATGTTCAACACAAAACAGCTTGCTGGCTATAACAGTTTAGAGCAAAATAGATCGAAGCGCAAAACAGCTTCTAGGCTGTAACATCTCAGAAGGAAACAGATCCGAGTAAAAATAATAATCTAGTTAGCGTTTGGTACAAATATTTCGAATCCAGTTTAGAAACAACTTAAAATGAAATGGCAACTACATTCACAAAAGAGATACAGCGATTAGCAACACGGGAACTCTCGCCCATTGATAAACACACTTCCTCGTTCTGTTCCAGATCACGTCTTCCAGATCTCAAGGAACCTACTCACCTGCAACCATGAAATCTAGTGAGCCTAGGGACTCTGCAGGTAAAATCTGGTAATAGGAAGAGATCCACACAGATTTAACATAGGATTTACCATAAAACAAGTAAACATTAATCATAACTTTCGTAAAATCTGCGGTTATAAAAATAACCCACTAACTTTTCTGTATGAGATGTGGCACGGAAGTTCACCTTAGGTCTTGTCTCTTGATCAAGCTCATATAATATCGGGTCTAGGGAGAACTATCGCCCATTATAATTCATGTTTGGAGGGGCACTCCGGTCCGTTGACCAACATCCACACTCACGTAAGCTGACTGTTTGTTACCTTTTCCAGATATCGTAAAAATTTGAAATTAATTACTTTAAACTTTATGAAATATGACATGGAAACTTCTGTCATTCCACATTCGTAACGTTTCCATATATCATTAAAACTTTTGTACTAACATATCACATTCAAGCAGTTCGTTTTGTTAAATAATCGGTTTTGATTTGAAAATAATGCTGAGTGTATGACTGTATACAGTTGAAGAAATTCTGAAACCATCTCAAGATAGAAAACAGATCACGGCTTAGATCAGCTCTGGGTAGAAAACAAATCGCAAGCGTAAACAGCTCCGGGTGAGAAATTAGATCTGGGATGTTTGGTCAACTCAGATTAGGAACAGGCAACGAAACTTAAACAAGCAGACTAGATTATGATGGTCAAAACAAGTCAACTCAGCTTAGGGCAATCAGATCGGATCGCGAGCTTAGTGCAGCTCAGCGGGGAAAGTAGATCACACGTTTGAAATAGTTCAGAAGATGGAAAATAGATCATGATGGAAACATAGAACGATGGCCGTGAGCTCTCACAAAGCTCAGACACCAATTAAAAGATCTAAAAAAAGATAACGTGCAATTAAATAGGTTTTGAAAAGCAGCATGTAAAATTCAAACAGCAGATCGCACGCTGCAATCTGAACTATTGAAATATGAAATCTGCGAGAGCTGCAGTAGCTCAAATTCTTTAAATCTATGAGCATTGAGAATTATATCAGATATGGTATAAAATCCAATGCTGAAAACATCCAATTATACCCTCTAAAAATCTAAGGCTGTTGGTTAAAATCATGCGATGCAAATATGAATGCAGAAAGTTGTAAACTGAAAACTATAAAGAACGCATCTGTTTGTTTATGGAAGTTCGGAGCTGAATCTCTTACGTCTCCCCTTTTTCCAAACTGTAAGGATTCCACCTGAAGACTTTGATTATTACAGCTTCTGTAATAATCCGATCCAACAGCCCGCAAGCTGCGAGAATTCCTAGCACACCACGCTACACACCAGCCCGCAAGCTGTGTGATCTGGAATACTATGAAATTTTTTAACGTCTCTGTTCAAATACTAAAATGAAATTGTTTCTCACATTCACTCTAATCTTTTTCGCTCATCTCTCAATATGTGAGTGAATGTGAGTGTGTGAGATTTAAAGTATAAGCTCTCAAATATTTTCTCAAAGTGCTTCTTCAAAGATGATATCATAATATTCTTCCATGGTTGTGCAACCGACTATAATTATTCATTTAAGATCTTGGCTGCGCACCAGCTCACACATGGGCACAGTTCTCATCCTGTACACCAGTTTCCACCTGTGTATACCGGATCTCGACTATTGCACACCTCCATCTCTTTTCTAGTGTTTTGTGCGTATATGTCACTCTGTCCATGCTTCTGTTCTTCACTCTCCCTGTTTTTGAATCTGTTGTATGTATATATGTATATATATATATATATATAGCCTTTGAAGATTTGTTACCGTTGAAGAGATCCCATAATTGTGCCTGTCAATTTGATCTTCAGCAATGACATAAGGCTCTTTCCTCTTTTGACTATCAACGGATTTTTCCTTTTTAGCGAGATCAAGAGGATCTTTCAGCTCGGACAAAAATACAGTTTTGTCCTCGATTGTATTGTTCATTTCTCGCACAGTTTTCTTGACTTCGTTTGACCAGCTCAAGCCTGATATGTTGCACTGTTCCTCTGAGTTGTTCCTTGAGCTGATCCTCTACGAAGCTCGTTCTAAGCTGTTCTTGCTCTAATATGATTTGTACTGCTTTGAACTCATTCTGTACTCCTCTAAGCTGATCGATGCTCTCTGGTGATTCCATCTGAGCTGTTATGTTCTATACTGCTAATCTCTAATCTGGTCTGTTAGTTTCTCCCTGTTCTGCACTGTACTAGCTTAGAGGTTCTCTGTTGTTCACAATGGATTGTTCTTTGAGTTGTTTACACTGAACGGATCTATAAGCCATGCTGAGTCTATCTGAGCTGCTTCTCTGAGTTGTTTACGCAATATGATCTATTCTAAGCTCTTAGCTATTCTAAATTGTTTCTCACTGTGATTCTGATATGTTCTACCTTGAACTGCACTAAGCTGATCGGAACCAATTCTGCTTCTAAACTGTTCTCTAAACCGAATACAGTTCATCTATTCTAATCTACTAAACTGTAACCTGAACTTTAATCTGCACTTGATCGTTGATCTGAGCTGTTATTATCCTGAGCTGATTTTCCTCGGCTAGTCCAGCTTGGGCATCCCCTCACTATTCCCGTTTGGATATCCTCTACTGATCCAGCTTGGGCATCCCCTTACAATTCCATCTTGGACATCTTCTCAACAGCTTGCAGCTCTCGTCTAGTTTGATCTACTACAGTACGCTTATCCAGCTCGCAGCTATTCTGCGATGGTGTGTATTCACGATTCGCAGCTGATCTGCTACAGTTCTCATTCTCGATTCGCAGCTGATATGATATAGTGCTCTTCATCAGCTCGCAGTTGTTCTGCTATAGTTCTTGCTTCAGTTCGCGTCTTATCTGCTGATTTGTTGCATTGTACTGATCCAGCTTGCTTCTAATTTGAACCAGCTTGCTTCTAATCCAAACCATCTTGCGACATAGCTTATTCATATTTGGTCTGTGCACTTAGTAAAATTGTTAGAAACATAATATCAGGTTTTGTGTTCATAAAAATTAAGATCTGATCTATTTTATAGATCTAATAGATCACACACTTAGAACAGCTCACAAAATTAAAGAAATAAACAGTTAGCTCAGCTTAGAACATCGAAGTTATATCGTAGGATCAAATCAGGTCGGGGAAAATTCGCAAGTGTAAACTGGAAAAGTTCAGGGATCAAAATACGAACTGAAATCATCGAACGAATCATACGGGATTAGAATAACATCAGGGTACTTAAAAAAGTTTGGAGAAATTTGAACAGATTAGCTAAGCTTATCAGATCATAACAGAGTTCCAACTAGACCAGCTTTTCCTATCAGCTCAGAACCTCATCCTTAGCCATCTAGCATGAGTATTGAAAACAGCTTGGAGAAGTTCTAACAGATTAGCTAAGCTTATCAGATCGAACAAAGTTCCAACCAGGCCAGATTTATCTATAAGCTCAAAACCTCATCCTTAGCCATCCAGCACGAGTACTAAAAATATCTTGGAGAAGTTCAAACAGATTACCTAAGCTTATTATCATAACAACGCTCTAACTAGAACAGTTATGCCTATCAGGTCAGAACCTCTTCCTTAACAATCCATCATGAATTATTCTCTGGAAAAAATCAGAGAACTCTAATTTAAACCTACCTTCGTACAACCCAAACATTTGAAAGAAACGACAGCTCAAACTGTCACATAAACTCTTCTTTTACACATATGAGAACTCAAAATCTTTCTCGAAACGGCTGCAATCGTACATGTCATAACATCTTTTAAAAACCTTAGACGCAACTCAGAACTTTGAAACAGAGCGTATTCAGAAACAAACAGAACGCAAGAAGCGAACAATAATATGCTTTCACAGAAGCAGCAAGAAACAGAGTTTGCTTGCCTTATGCTGAATTGCAGTTTGCAGAGAATAGCTCCGGCTTTGAATCTATCACAAGAATGATCGAAAAGCTTACGAAAACTTTAAAAAATAAATATTTGGTTGGTTTGTTGATTAGAGGAGCACCCCACTGTCTTATAAGCTCCAATTATGAAAAAAGTGTAGAAGGTTTTAATGTTCTGCACAGGGCATGAGCGCTTACCAACCGTAATCATTCTGTTGAAAATGTTTTATTTTATTTATTTTTTAAAAAAATGATCCGTGATTGGGTTCATTCTCATAGGAACCTCCGCAAACTTCCCAGGCTAGAAATCAAAGAAATCATCAGGCAAAAACTGGAATATTAAACGCTAAATAGCAGTTTAACCCTTCAAAACAAATTAAACAACTCGTGGATTTACGGATTTTCCGGCGTTACAAAATCCCCCATATCCAATTTAATAGGTTGGCCAACAAAATATTTTCATCAAACATAATTGCACAGTTCAGAACTATTTCTTGGAAAAACAAACTTACGTCGGCAGGAGTAGTCACAGACCAAAATCACACAACTGAGTAGTATCAACTCCATACACAAAAATAAACACATCAGATAGAAAATAATGTGATGTTCCTATGTCAAACGAAACTCATGTAGGATAATAAAAAATAAGTCATGTCCCTGCAATAATTCCTCCGGGTGCATCACTAGCCTGCTCTTGCGTCATGGCATGCACATGAGCTTGGTGAGGTCTCGAGAACTGAGACTGAGAAGAAACTATGAACTACGAATACCTAGGCTATTATAAAGACCCTCGGGGCTGCGAAAATCCTGATTGCTGCTGAGACTGGGCAAGAGTATTCTGTCTCAAGGACTATCCTCCAGACATAACTAGCTACGATGGGTAGGGACGCTGATAGCAGAAGAACAAATCTTGCATAGTGCCCATACTGTCCACAAAGATTGCAAACCCCTTGTATTCCAGTACACTGCGTATCAGATACCTACCTTCACGTTGACAACAAAACACAGTCCTCGAACTGCCTCCACTAGAACTGTCGGAACCAGAAGAACTAGAACTCGACTTCTTCTTGACTGCTTACCTTTGGGCTTAAATCTCTGGCGACTAGACTGCTGAGACACTTGAGGAGTATGGAAAGAATACATCCCCGAAGGCACAAGGTGAAAACTCTGAGCAACCTGTGGCTGAAACTGAAACTTACTGTTTTGCAAGCCCTCTTTAGTGTCAATCGCCCTGTTCACTGCATCAGCATAAGTAGTAGGGGAACAAGTCAAAACCAAAGGAAAGAGATCTGGCATCAAGCCCTAAAAGAACTTATTTCGTTTTTCCTTTCCCGACGTGCAAAGTTTGGGAGATACAATATTAGATAAGAGAACTTCCAAGCATACTCCACAAATTTCATGCTGCCCCCCTGCACCAAGTGGTTGAACTCATGCTCCTTGGCATTATAATAAGATTCCGGGATATACTCCTATCTAAAAGCTGAACAGAAGCTCTCCAACAAAATCACTGCACCCATTTCTTTTATAGCCTTGGAAGTACCCTTCCACCATCTCTGTGCATGTTCTCTCAACTGCAAGGTCTCCAGACTCAATATCCGGTCTGCATCGTAATTGACCCTGTCAAACAGACCTTTCATGTGCTCCAACCAACCCTCGACTGACAAACTTCCGTCAGCACCTATGAAAGTCAAGAGAATCATCCTATGAAATCTAGCCAAAACCATTTTCATATCATTGAATTTGTGAGCCAGGTGCTCCACCTCGTATTCAACCGGTCTAGCATGTCGACGCTCAGGAATACTAGGTTGAACTATGTCATCCACATGGTTAGAGCCCCAGATTAATCTGCAACCTGCTTCCTATGTCTACCTCACCTCTTAGGTGCCATCTATGAGACACCAATGTAAACAATCTAAACAGGTAAAACACGTAGTTAAAAACATGGAATAAAACAATAACTGTGTCTAGACTGGAGTAAACTAGGGTCTAAATTGAATTTATCCCAGTTTAAGCTCTGATACCAAAATGTCAGGCCTGATGCTCTAAATCAAGAATTAAGCACACAATTAAGCATAAAATGGGTTGAAATTTTTCTTTTTGGACTTGATACAAATTTAGCGAGTTAAATATAGAATCTAGCCCATCACTTGGACTAAACTAAAGGAAAGTCCTTTAAAAATTATATATCAAAGACATGGAGATCTATTCATGCTGACAATACATGTAGAAAACCATGTAATAAACAACATCCAAGCTGTCATACAACAATATATATATCAAGCGACAAAAAAACATCGAATCATTAAATACCAACAACTACACATGACATATCTTGGTAAAGGACTCGACTGAATATATATATACAATAATTGAGACACCCGACAAACACCCCAACAGGCTACACTAGCTGACGCTCTACCCGATGCAGCTGAACCATCTGGATGACCTCCAATGGTCATCACGAAAAATCCAGCCCCAAAGGGGGAGATCAAACCGTTATATATATACAAAATTGAGACACCCGACCAACTCCCTAAGGGGCTCCACTAGCTGACGCTCTACCCGGTGCAAGTGAACCATCTGGATAACCTCCAATGGTCAGCAACATGACAAAAGAAGCCCCAAAGGGATGGGGTCAAACCGTAATACAAAGAACACATAGATATGTGTTGTGCAATGCATGTCTGTCAGCAAAGGATAATGGGTATCAAGATCGGAGATCAACAGCATGGGCAGTAAATACCAAAAATGGCTACACCATCGATAGTGCGGGAGCTACCCAGGGTGTCTGTCTCAATGGAATAACGGAGGTGGCTACATCATCGAGAGCATGGGGTCTACCAGGACGGTCTCAATGGAAAACAGAGGTGATCTAACTCAAACCACCACCACCCGTCCTAGCCACAACATTGAGAGTTTGGGAGCTACCCGGGCGGTCTCATTGCACTCCTCCTGTTTACAACATAAAACACCACTCCGACGAGGCTACAACATAGATCTCCAAATATACAACTCAATAGCTGCCAATATAATCAAGACCCAGTATTAATTCATATGCTCAATGCCATGCCACATGATGCTTCCACAATAAATAACAGTATGAAACAGGCAATAACACCTTGCATTCAAACACATAGAACATAAATCAATTCTCTATGGAAGCTGTAAAACACACTCCATCCGTACCTCATAGCACAATCAAATACCTCAACCCAAAGCAGGTGCCGAAGACCACATACCGGCGGCAACAGAAGGTGTCAACGGTGGCTGGAAAGTTCCAAAATATATTGGCAGTAACCTAGAAACAACCTAAAACCTAGAATCATCCAAAACAGGTTTCAAACTCTCAAAACAAGAAGAGAAAATAGACCAGATACCTCGCGTAAATTAACCTAATACTGATAAGACAAGAGTAGCTCAAATCAGCACCAAAATTAAGATGGTCTCAAATTAAATCCAAGGAGAAGAACTACAACCTACAACAGACGGCGACCAACCAAGTTGAGCCAAAGATCGAAACTGTTAAAAATAGCACGCTTGAACTGTAGTCGATCTCCCTCCTCCATCCACCTCAGGCCTCAAGATTGGTCGGGAAAAGATCGGTTTGGAACGAGGATTCCAGTGGTACCAACCATGCCAAAATGAAGTAGCTAATCTCTGGAAATCGAGAAGAAAATCTGGTCTGACGAAGGAGATAATGGTTTCAGTTCACATATAAGAGCTCTCGAAAATATCTAACTCCTTTTGACCAATTGTCTCGTTCTCTTCAGTTATAACTTAAAACATTTACTTAAATCTCCTCTGAACTGACTCCCAGATTAGAACATTAAAGTCTCCTTTGAACTTATCCCAGATCAAGACATTAAAGTCTCCTCTAAACTGACTCCAAGATCAGGACATCAAAGTCTCCTTTGAATTGACTCCCAGATCAGGACATTTCTATCTGGTCAACACAGCTCGACCAAATAAGCTCAGATATATCGAAACTGCACCGCTCTTATCAGATTAGCACAACGCTATCAGATCAGTATAGCGCTACCGGATCAGCACGACTCTTATCATATCAGCATAGTGCTATCGGATCAGCACAAACCTATCAGATCAGCACAACGCAACGGGATTAGGACAAATCTTATCAGATCAGCACAATGTTAGGATCACCACAGCTATTATCAGATTAGCATAGTGCTACTGGATCAGCTCAGCTCGGTCGGATCAGTGCAGATCGATCCCAATCAGGACATCTCGATCCAATCAGCCTAGCTTGTTCCCAATCAGCACATTTCGATCCAAATCATCATGGCTAGACCCAGTTCAGCACAGACCGCCTCTGATATGATTTATCGATCTGATTGCTCCGGTCTGATTGCTCCATAACCTCACAGATAGTAGCGCACTGGCCCTCTAAAATTGAGGCCCTTTTTTTGGGTCAATTTGCCATTTGGACGCCTTTGAAAGTTAGTAAGACCCGAGCTCTAGAGATTTTGTGGAAAGAAGGTTGGTGCAGAGACCTCGAGATGTGAATGGGGAATAAAGGCAGATAAAATCCATGAAATCTATGACTTCCACAGATATTATGCCCACACAACCTCTGAGCGTTGCCATTTAGACCAAAGGCAGGAATGCATCATCCAACACAATCTTGAAGTTTGAGCCATCTTATCGGAAGGCGGACCATCTCGTCCCTAGAAGAGGAGTATAGAATAGGGTTGCTGGAAGCGGGATGAAAAACCCCCTATCAGGGACATAGCTGATCAGGGGTGTACCAAAATCCAACCCGAGGAGAGCCTCGATCACCTTATACTCGAGAATTATCCACAAGATTTCAGGAGGACTTACTGATGGAGAGTCCAATCAAGTATGGAAAGCTAGATGCCACGCATGGAGATCTTGGTGGTCTGCATGGGAAAGAAGTACTCAGGCCTGACTTTGAGCCCTATGACTTATAAGGAGGGGTTGAAACGTACAATGATACCCTCGTGATCAGAGCCATAGACTCTGGGAGTTCAGTGAATGTGCTCTTCATAGGAGACATGGATCAAACAGAATTAGGGGAGCATCGAGTGGATCCGGTGAAGACTCCTATTTTTGAGTTCACTATGGTAGATGTCCCCTCCTCTTATTATGTGATCTTGGGTCGGCCGGCCATGGCTACTTTCATGGATGTGGTTTCGGCCCTTCATTACAAGATTAAGTTCCCCGTGTGATATGCTATAGGGGAAGCCTTCGAGGACTGAATATTGCTAGAAAATGCTATGTACAGGAAGTGAGGGTCAAACAAAAGGCCACAAAGGCCCAGTGTAGTAGCCACCTGAACGCCCGAGGAAGTGAGCATGTGCGCCTGGTCGAGGAAGACTTCCAGATGACCATGGAGAAAGAAGGAGAAGAAGTGGTTCTCGTGCCCCCCCCCCCCACCACTCATAGCATTGTGAAGGTTTCTTAAACTCTTCCCAAGGGGCTTAAAGAACAACTTCTCCAGTTTTGTCTTGGGGAAAACTAGGATATGTTTTCTTGGTCCCCAAATGATCTAACAGGAGTACGTTAGGAAGCTATGGAGAACATGTTCAGTTTTCATCGGATTACCACCCATGATTAAGAAGAGAGGCACTTTAGGCTAGAGAAGGATTCAGTAATTAGAAACCAGGTCGGGGAGCTATTACAGGAAGTGTTGGCACACGGTGGCGGATCCGGATCCCACTTCCCGGGGCGCAGCGGAAAAAAAAAAATTTGCCCGGAAAGTGTTCAATACATTTAATAAAATCTACAAACATACATAGGGTGTTCATAGATTGCTACCTTGCTGGCGTCTAGGCGCCTGGCTCCGACCAGTTTCACGAGGAAACCGGCACTTCAAACGGTAGGCGGCGGTAGATCATCAATCAGGTCCACGATCGGAATCAAGACACCTTCATCAGCCTGCACTAGAAGGACTGAAAAATTCAGCACGGACGGAAACTCCCTGTCAAGCTGATCGGAACAAGTCCGATCACGGCAAGATGCGGCGGACGGTGGCGGCGCAAGGGAGGCGGCCGACGACGTGAGGTTATGAGAGGAGGGGGCGGCCAACTTGGGAGCTAGGGTTAGGTTATGAGTTGTGTTGTGTTAATGAAGCCCTTAGTCTATTATAAGTAGACAAGTAATGTACTTAGACCGGCCCAAAGGGCCCGGGTCCAAATGACGATATCCATCACTACGACTTCATTACAACTCCGATCGCCGATCAGATCGGACCGATCGACTCAGTTTCCAAAACTGAGTATGATGATGTGAAAAACCATTTTCAGAACACCCATTCCAAAATTGCAGTTTAGTCCTCCAACTTTTGGAAATTGCAATTTGACCCCTGTCATGATCCCCTAGGTATCACTGATAGTGCCTGCAAGAACCAGTTGGTTGGTTAGCGTATAGTACGGTCCTTTCAATACATATATCCCGATCAGATCAACGATCATTGGTAAATCGAGAGTCGCTAGAGATCCGATAGCTATGCATACATCTCGGAGATCAAATAGTGACATCGCGAGTGTAACTAGGTAAATCCATTTACCTAAAACACATCCAGTACTCTGGCCAGAGATTTATACACTGTTATCCCCTCAGATACCATAGGATATCCATGCATATAAGCGAGCGGTGAATCCTCGACAACGAAGCATCGACTCCTACATGCATCGGGATCTCACCCAATCCTGCCGCCGTATGACCCAAAATGAGTCGGCAAACAGGTCAAAGTGATACGCCTATCATGTAGAGTCTCAATGACGTTTTGAGTTGTGAGGACTAATCAGTACAACCAAGACCTTGGACTTTTCCACTCGACAAATGGTAACCACTTGGAAAGTCCGAACGAGGGTAGTTCGATAGATCACCAGGTCACTATCCAACTGCATGCTCAGAACATCACAATGTTCCCTACCAATGAAACATGGTACTTCACTTCGCAGATGCTAGTCTCGAACTCGGGCGGCCTTATCCTCATTTTGATGACCCAATCGACTAGAAAAGTGTTCAGAATACACAGTGACTATTAGATGTGTGTCATGATAGCCGTCATACCCACTATCACATCTAACATACACTATGGTGCATTCTAGGTCTTTATCCAACACAATTGTTAACATTATATAACATAATGAAAATAAAGAATGCCATAAAGAAATGCGAATATCATATATAAAGATCGTTTCATACAAGATACTATAAAACCCACACGCCACAAGTTGTCTAGTTGGGCATCTACTCTAACAATCTCCCACTTGCCCTATAGCCAACTACTCATCAGACGCAGTCCCATTGTTTCGTGATGTTTTTCAAACAACGGTCCTGGCAAGGGCTTCGTAAGTGGTTCAGCAACGTTGTCTGTAGAGGCGACTCTCTCAACTGCTATGTCACCTCTAGCCACAATATCCCGGATTATGTGGTATTTCCTCAGTATATGTTTGGATCTTTGGTGAGACCTAGGCTCCTTTGCTTGCGCAACGGCACCCGTGTTGTCGCAGTACACCGGGACTGGACCAACTCCATCAGGGATGACGCCCAACTCTTGGACGAAATTCCTTATCCAAACCGCCTCCTTAGCAGCAGTTGATGCTGCAATGTACTCAGCCTCAGTGGTTGAATCCGCGATGGTGTCTTGCTTGGAACTCTTCCAAGAGACAGCACCACCATTGAGCATGAATACAAATCCAGAGGTAGACTTCGAATCATCCACGTCACATTGGAAGCTAGAATCATTGTAGCCTTCCAATTTCAGATCACCACCCCCATAGACCATGAACATATTCTTAGTCCTTCGTAAGTACTTAAGAATATCTTTCACTACCTTCCAATGCAATTGGCCGGGGTTGGCCTGGTAGCGGCTCGTGACATTCAGAGCATATGTGAAATCTGGTCTAGTTGAGATCATGCCATACATAATACTACCTATTGTCAAGGCATATGGCACACGTGCCATACTCTCTATCTCCTCATCAGTCTTCGGACACATAGACTTAGATAGAGTTATCCCGTGGCACATAGGTAGGTGTCCTCTCTTGTACTCTTCCATAGAGAACCGCTTAAGTATGGTATCGATGTAGGTAGCTTGGGTGAGTCAGAGCATCCATTTCGATCTATCCCGATAGATCTGTATTCCATAAGTAGACAATTAATGTACTTAGACCGGCCCAACGGGCCCGGGTCCAAATGACGATATCCATCACTACGACTTCATTACAACTCCGATCGCCGATCAGATCGGATCGATCGACTCAGTTTCTAAAACTGAGTATGATGATGTGAAAAACCATTTTCAGAACACCCATTCCAAAATTGCAGTTTAGTCCTCCAACTTTTGGAAATTGCAATTTGACCCCTGTTGACTTTTAGGAAGTCACACTCCCTAAAATCCTATTCATATGCTCAACACATTGAGCTCAGTTTTCGTGCGGGAATCATGAATCCAGTACTTGTGTGACCCTCAATGCTTCAGGGATACAGCTAGCCGTGGGCCCACAACCATTGTGGCTCCGAAATCACAATTTCGGACTTGCCCAACGGATCATGGTAAAGCGCCTAGCAACATCGCGCCATGATCCCCTAGGTATCACTGATAGTGCCTGTAAGAACCAGTTGGTCGTGGTTAGCGTACAGTACGGTCCTTTCAACACATATATCCCTATCAGATCAATGATCATAGGTAAATCGAGAGTCGTTAGAGATCTGATAGCTATGCATACATCTCGGAGATCAAATAGTGACATCAATAAGTGTAACTAGGTAAATCAATTTACCTAAAACACATCCAGTTCTCTGGCCAGAGATTTAGACACTGTTATCCTCTCAGATAGCATAGGATATCCACGCATATAAGCGAGCGGTGAATCCTCGACAACGAAGCATCGACTCCTACATGCATCGGGATCTCACCCAATCCTGCCGCCTAATGACCCCAAATGAGTCGGCAAACGGGTCAAAGTGAGGCGCCTATCATGTAGAGTCTCAATGAAGTTTTGAGTCGTGAGGACTAATCAGTACAACCAAGACCTCGGACTTTTCCACTCGACAAATGGTAACCACTTGGAAAGTCCGAACGAGGGTAGTTCGATAGATCACCAGGTCACTATCTATCTGCATGCTCAGAACATCACAATGTTCCCTACCAATGAAACATGGTACTTCGAATCGCAGATACTAGTCTCGAACTCGAGCGG
>KQ991118.1:20347-33072 GCA_001598015.1 Dorcoceras hygrometricum | reverse complement strand
AGATCAACGACCATTGGTAAATCGAGAGTCGCTATAGATCCGATAGCTATGCATACATCTTGGAGATCGAATAGTGACATCGCGAGTGTAACTAGGTAAACCCATTTACCTAAAACACTTCTAGTACTCTGGCCAGAGATTTATACACTATTATCCCCTCAGATAGCATAGGATATCCACGCATGTAAGCGAGGGGTGAATCCTCGACAACGAGGCATCGACTCCTACATGCATCGGGATCTCACCCAATCCCGCCGCCTAATGACCCCACGTGAGTCGGCAAACGAGTCAAAGTGAGATGCCTATCATGTAGAGTCTCAATGACGTTTCGAGTCGTGAGGACTAATCACTACAACCAAGACCTCAGACTTATCCACTCGACAAATGGTAACCACTTAGAAACTCCGAACGAGGGTAGTTCGATAAATCACCAGGTCACTATCTATCTGCATGTTCAGAACATCACAATGTTCCCTACCAATGAAACATGGTACTTCGCATCGCAGATACTAGTCTCGAGCTCGGGCGGCCTTATCCTCATTTTGACGGTCCAATCGAATAAGAACTAATTCAGAATACACAGTGACTATTAGATGTGTTTCATGATAGCCGTCATACCCACTATCACATCTAACATACACTAGGGTGCATTCTAGGTCTTTATCCAACACAATTGTTAACATTATATAAACATAATGAAGATAAAGAATGCCATAAACAAATGCGAATAACATATATAAAGACTGTCATATACAAGAGTCTATAAACCCACACGCCACAAGTTGGCTAGTTGGGCATCTACTCTAACATCATCATCTATCATTATACATTAAAAGAGGTTTACCGAGCCCGATATCCCGGATCCGCTCATCATCACATTGCCACAAGTCACTTCGATCCTTCCATTTTTTTAAAACATGCCTTTAACATTTCATAAAAAATTTCGTGATACGTGCATTTCATAAAATCATGCAATTTAAAAGTTTAGCTCGTCAATGTATATTTAATCATTTGCTTTCAAACATTTACATACTTAGAATACTACATATATAATTATATATACATTCAGGGGCCTCTAAATTTTCTAATTCGGTCAAGGACTGGTTCAGTAGCGTGGCTCGCTAATCCTAGAATTAACTTTACAATTGACTTGGCACATGACTTAGAAGAATTCCTCTTTAAATTTCCAAACACAGTCCAAATTTTGACTTAATTATAAATTACATGACCAATTTTGACCTCAATTAAAAATCCGATTTTGACTTTTTAAAATCTTAAGTCAAATTCTGACTAATTTCAAAATCAATTTTGACTTAGAATAACTTGCCCAATTTTGACTTTAAAAAAATAAATTGCTCAATTTTGACCCAAAAAGACTAATTTTGACCAAATCATCAATTTTGACCAAATTAAAATCTCATGATCAACTTTAACTTCATTAAAAAAACCAAAGACTCCCATTTTGAATAAAAACTTAAAATAAACATTAAGTCCAATTAACTTAAAAGTTTGACTCGATTTAAAACATTTGACTAATTTCTTTAAAATTGGACATTTACTTAAAACTAAAATAACATGGTCCAACATTAAAATAACTCGGACAAACTTTAAAATATTTGACTCGAGACTCGACTAACCGACCCGGTCCAACCGAACCAAACCAACCGGTCCAATTGAACCGAACCACGCCCAAACACACAATCCTAGCAACACACAAGCACACCTCGATGCAATGTTCACCACGACCCGCCGCCATTCTTGGCTCTCAGCCGCCCAGATCCGGCCGCCCTAGTCCGAGCCCCATCGGCTGGACCACCCCAGGGCCAGTTGGTCCCATCTTGACCAGCTCCAGCCCAAACCATGGTCGCACCAGGGAGAACGAATGGAGTGAAGGCAGCGCATGCGCGACGCACCAAAACACACCATGCGTTCGATCCTTGGTTCAGCCGTGATTCGGCCCTCAACTCTCAATCATATACCAATTCTAGACCTCCATAGGATTCCCATGAAACCGCTCCAAGCCCCTACAACGGCACTTAGCCTAAGCAACACAAGATCGAATAAAAAATGTAAGCAAAATCGTGTGTCATGCATGGAACTCAAACAATGGTGCATAGATCTTAATAAATCACATACAATTCTTGCATTAAACTTTAAAAACAATTTACTATGGCTTAAATGGTGAGGAAAATGATAGATATTACATGCCTGGCTTGGAGAAAATTGTGATCTGCGAGTTACCGACGTAGAGGATACGAGATCGGGACCGGACCACCTATAAATTACCAAGTTCCTTGACGGCTCTAGGGAGTGGAGTCTAGGGTTTGAATGATTTTTTGTGTTATGAAAAGTGAGGGTGACAAAATTGACCCCTAATGTTTAATTAAGAAAAGGAAATGGAATTGACATGATTGTCCCTCAATTTAATTGAGAATGCAAATTAAATTTTTTACTTGACTTTGGAAATGGCTAATTTTCGAAATCAAAGTCCCCTCAAATTTTAAAACACCTTAAAATCCAATAAAACAGCCCGTACAGGCAAAAACGGGTTACCCTCCAAAGTAATAATAAAAACCACAATTTTTGGAAACTTGCTGCTTAAAAATAATAAATTTATTCTTAAAAATCTAAAAACTTAAAAATATTAAATTATTTTCATCTCGATCGTTCGTAGTCTCGTCCACGCGTCCGTAACTCAAACAGGCTAAAAACATGACATGCATACCATGCAACATTAAAATCATAAATAAATCACATAAAATGGCATGTAATCATCTAGAATTATTTTACCCCTAGTAATGCACTCATTTATACGTATTCAGAAATTTCTAGGCATTACAACTCTCTCCAAATATAGGAATTTCGTCTCCGAAATTAAGTACGTACCAAATAACTCCGGGTAGCGCATCGACATATCGGCCTCAGTCTCCCAGGTAGCTTCATCTTTCGTGTGATTCTGCCATCGGACCTTGACCATCGGAATAATACGCGCTCTTATCCTGCGCTCTCTCGAGCTAAAATCTGTACTGGTCGCTCCTCAAATGATAATCTGGCTCTAACTGGAGCGGCTCAAAATCCAAAACGTGTGACGGATTTGAAACATACCTCCGCAGCATCGAGATGTGGAAAACATTATGAACAGCTGACAAGCTTGGTGGTAACGCTACTCGGTATGCCAAAGTACCAACCCTCTCCAAAATCTCGAATGACCCAATAAACCTCGGGCTGAGCTTGCCTCTCCGGCCAAAGCGTATCACGCCCTTCATGGGCGAGATCCTCACAAACACATGGTCCCCAACAGCTAGCTCAAGATCTCGTCGTCTCTGATCGGCATAACTCTTCTGACAACTCTGGGCTGTCTCATCCGATCCTGAATCCTTGTCATAATATCCATTGTCTGCTGTACTAACTCCGGTCAGTCAACACTCTCTCCCCAACCTCGTCCCAGTGCATGGGAGATCGACATCTCCTCCCGTTCAGAGCCTCATACTGAGTCATCCCAATCGATTCCTGAAAGCTGTTGTTGTATGTGAACTCTACCAGCGGCAATCTCGAGTCCCACGTACCCTGGGAATAAATCACACAGGCTCTCAGAAAATCCTCTAGAATCTGGATGACTCTCTCCGACTGCCCATCTGTCTACGGATGAAATGCCGTGCTGAACGCCAATCTAGTCCCCAATGTGGCATGTAGACTCCTCCAGAATGCAGACGTCGACATATCGGCCTCAGTCTCCCAGGTTGCTTCATCTTCCGTGTGATTCTGCCATCGGACCTTGACCATCGGAATACTACGCGCTCTTATCCTGCGCTCTCTCGAGCTAAAATCTGTACTGGTCGCTCCTCAAATGATAAATCTGGCTCTAACTGGAGCGGCTCAAAATCCAAAACGTGTGACGGATTTGAAACATACCTCCACAGCATCGAGATGTGGAAAACATTATGAACTATTGAAAAGCTTGGTGGTAACGCTACTCGGTATGCCAAAGTACCAACCCTCTCCAAAATCTCGAATGACCCAATAAACCTCGGGCTGAGCTTGCCTCTCCGGCCAAAGCGTATCACGCCCTTCATGGGAGAGATCCTCACAAACACATGGTCCCCAACAGCTAGCTCAAGATCTCGTCGTCTCTGATCGGAATAACTCTTCTGACAACTCTGGGCTGTCTCATCCGATCCTGAATCCTTGTCATAATATCCATTGTCTGCTGTACTAACTCCGGTCAGTCAACACTCTCTCCCCAACCTCGTCCCAGTGCATGGGAGATCGACATCTCCTCCCGTACAGAGCCTCATACTGAGTCATCCCAATCGATTCCTGAAAGCTGTTGTTGTATGTGAACTCTACCAGCGGCAATCTCGAGTCCCACGTACCCTGGAAATAAATCACACAGGCTCTCAGAAAATCCTCTAGAATCTGGATGACTCTCTCCGACTTCCCATCTGTCTACGGATGAAATGCCGTGCTGAACGCCAATCTAGTCCCCAATGTGGCATTGAGACTCCTCCAGAATGCAGACGTAAATCTGGTGTCTCTGTCAGACACAGTAGAGACTGGTATGCCATGAAGCCTGACAACCTCTCTGATGCAAAGCTCTGCGTACTGCGTCAGGGTGAAAGTAGTCTTCATCGGTAAGAAATGCACTGACTTTGTGAGTCTTCCACAATCACCCATATCGCCATGTATCCTCAGGGACTCCTGTGCAATCCAACCACAAAATCCATCGTGATATGCTCCCAATTCCACTCGAGAATAGGGAGTGGCTGCAACAATCCCGACGGTCGCTGATGCTCCGCCTTGACCTGCTGACAGGTCAAGCACCCAGACACAAATCTCCTAATATCCTTCTTCATCCTTGGCCACCAGGACAATGTCTGAAAATCTCTGTACATATTCATACTCTCTGGGTGTATGGAATACGTCGATGCATGATCCTCAGATAAGATCTCGGCTATCAACTGTCCAGTACTCGACACCCACAAACGGCCTCTGAACGGACTATCCCATCCTCAACTGTGTACAGACCTCATCCTCTGGCCTCATCCCGCTGCCTCCACTGCTGTAACTGCTCATCGGAGGCCTGCCCGTCTCTAATCCGCTCTCGAAGAGTCGGCTAAATAGTGAGCACTACCAAACTCGGTGCACATCCTCCTGAATACAACTCCTGTCCAAACCTCTCATTCTCGGCCTGTAATGGCATTTCAACTGACAAACAAGCAACTATTGCAGTCTTCCGGCTCAAAGCGTCTGCCACCACATTAGCTTTACCCGAATGGTAGCTAATGTCACAGTCATAGTCCTTCACCAACTCTAGCCATCTGCGCTGCCTCATGTTCAGCTCCTTCTGGGTGAAGAAGTACTTGAGGGTCTTGTAGTCGGTGAAAATATGACACTTCTCGCCGTACAAATAGTGTCTCCAAATCTTCAATGCGAACACCACTGTCGCAAGCTCCAGATCGTGCGTCGGATAGGTCTGCTCATAGTAACCTACGAAACCCAAAAAACTACGAATCTCTGCTGCATTCCTCGGAATCCCCCAGTTCTGAACTGCCTCCACCTTCTATGGGTCGACTGAAATCGCATATCTCGACACAATATGCCCCAAGAATGCCACCTGCTCAAGCAAAACTCGCACTTGCTGAACTAGGCATACAATATGTGCTCCCTCAACATCTGCAGTGCGGTCAGCAAGTGCTGTCTGTGCTGCTCTAAGCTCCTAGAGTAGACCAGGATGTCGTTTCTGAAAACTATAATGAACTGGTATAAATACTGTCTGAATACCCTGTTCATCTAATCCATGAAAATCGCGGGAGCATTCGTCAGGCCAAACGGCATCACCAAGAACTCTTAGTGGCCGTAGCATGTCCGAAAAGCAGTCTTGGACACGTCCTCCTCTCGAACCCTCAACCGATTATGCCTTAGATATAGGCACTGTACCTGGCAACAGCTCGATAGAAAACTCCACCTCTCGCTCCGGTGGAACTCCCACTACATCATTAGGGAAGACATCTGCAAAATCCCTGACTACCTCCACATCAGACAGTGAAGGGCCTGCTGAACCTCCTTTAGAGGTAACACTGGCCAAGAATTCCTGACATCCGAGCTCAACGAGCTTCCTGGCCTGTAGAAAGGATATAAATCTAGGCCTCCGCGGTCTCCTGGCTGCCTCAAATAAGAATGCCTTCTGCCATGGTGTCCTGATAGTCACTGTCCTCCGCTGAAAGTCCATCACCGCTCCAAACTCTGTTAGCCAATCCATGCATAGGATGAGTTTGAATCCTGACATCGGCAAAACGACGAAATCCTCTCTGACCTTGTGATCCTGGAACGTCATCATCAATGCCTGCACGATGCTGGTCATCGTCAACTCCTCCCCTGACGGAACCGTCACGGCGAGAGCCACTCCCAAGATCTCTGGAACAATACCCATCCTCTGTGTGAATGCACTCGAAATAAACGAGTGGGTCACCCATGAGTCTAGCAAAGCGAGCATAGTGACACCTAGCACATGGTTCTCGCCTGAAACAGAAACGTCACAAGGGTACGTGTTTACTGTCATACTAAAGCCCGAAAAGCAGTTAGAAGCCTAAGACATTTGTAAGTTTGCTAGTCCTATCCGTATAACTTCCCAAGGCAAGTCTAGAAGGTCTAACAGTTCTATTTAGATTCAACCCAGCAAACTCCTTGGGTCCCTGCTTGCGGAACCGCTCAGCCACATCCTCCTCCTGAGACTTCCCAGGTCTCTCTGAGTGCCTCTCTAGCAACCTGGTGATCCCGGCTAGCATGTCCACACTAGCTCTATCATATGGCGTCAACTGAGGTGGTGGGGGAGGAGGAGGAGGCGTAGAATCATCCTGATGTGTCCTATCACGTCTGGGAGGTATTCTGGTATACCAAAACATTATCACGTAACTCTAAGTGCATTACTAAGCGTCTATTTCTTAAAATTCTAAGGCTAAAACTCATGAAGAAATAAAATATGCAGCACGCGAACATAAACATGAATCATAAAACAGTAAACTTCACAGACTGGTAGTGCGACACCCGAGCTCCACGCAGCAGACTAGTACCACAAGAACCACCTCTCTGATACCAACTGAAACGAACCGTACTCTAGAAAATTTTTTTTAAAATCATTTGCGGAATAAATAATCTTAGAAAGTCTGGCTCGTACCCTTTAGACATTTTCTAAATCGTAACTTTAAAAACATAAATAAAATAAATATTTCAAAACGTTAAATCATCCATATTGTTTAAACATCAGTCTGAGCAAAAGTACTGAGGATGAACTGTGATGCCTCAGATTTAACGACTGTCCCCACTGTACCAACATTGATCTTTTCAGCGTGTTTTGTTCTCACTCGCACGCACCCTGAGAAACTTCCCAGAGGGTCACCCATCCCAAAATTGTCCCAAGTCAATCACGCTTAACTTTGGAGTTATTAAGTGATGAGCTCCCGAAAAGAAGATGCACCTTGTTGGTATGAGTAGTACCAATTAAATCTGATAAGCCTTTCTCAACTGACCTCAATTACATCTGTAACTTCCCAGTCTCGTATTCCCTCTCATTTCGGAGTGGGATCGGTTCATTCATGTGCCCCTTCGCCTCTAGAAGCCTGCCAGGAGCCGCTCATTGTCCGTGCAACCTCTGGCACCGGTGATCACTCCCCGCGCTCTTTTGAGCCCCGGACCTCACATGCCCACCATCTTCCGCTTGGTTCATCCCCGAACCACACCGTACCAAGAGAGGTCGGCTCTGATACCATCTGTGACGCCCCAGATTTAACGACTGTCCCCACTGTACCAACACTGATCTTTTCAGCGTGTTTTGTCCTCACTTCCACGCACCCTGAGAAACTTCCCAGAGGGTCACCCATCCCAAAATTGTCCCAAGTCAAACACGCTTAACTTTGGAGTTATTAAGTGATGAGCTCTCGAAAAGAAGATGCACTTTTTTGGTATGAGTAGTGCCAATTAAATCTGATAAGCCTTCCTCAACTGACCTCAATTACATCTGTAACTTCCCAGTATCGTAATCCCTCTCATTTTGGTGTGGGATCGGTTCATTCATGTGCCCCTTCGCCTCTAGAAGCATTACAGGAGCCGCTCATTGTCCGTGCAACCTCTAGCACCGGCGATCACTCCCCGCCATCTTTTGAGCCCCGGACCTCACATGAACACATTAAAAACCAATATTTTAAACGAGTATCATATCAAAGATAACATCAATGCGGTCACGGGGTACTGTTGTAGCGGGCGCTCAGAGGTCCTCACCGCCAGTCGGGACATACTCTAAGGGTCATCACCTGCACCATTTAAACCTAGTGAGCCTAGTGGCTCAGCATGCTATATATTTTAAAATAACAAAGTACATATACATAAGGTCACATGCAAGCACATACATGTAATAAAATAGCATTAACATTAATGCATGGATGATCTTAAAGCATTGTTCGTACAATTCATAACATATCATAACGTATAACATATATAAGGCATGACATAACATATCATAAAAACGTGTGAGTCGTATCCATGAAGTCTGGACCATGTTCGATTGATAAATCTAAAACCAACGTACGTGGCGGCCGATTTTACCCAACCTATTTCATAAAATCATGCATTTAAAAGCTTAGCCTGTCAATGTATTTTTAATCATTTGCTTTAAAACGTTTACATACTTAGAATACTACATATATAATTAGATATACATTCACGGGCCTCTAAATTTTCTACTTCGGTCAAGGACTGCTTCAGGAGCCTGTCCCGCTAATCCTAGACTTAACTTTACAATTGACTTAGCCCATGACTTAGAAGAATTCCTCTTTAAAATGCTAACACAGTCCAAATTTTGATTTAATTAATATTTGACTCGAGACTCGACTAACCGACCCGGTCCAACCGAACCAAACCAATTGGTCCAATTGAACCGAACCAATCCCACACACACAACCCTAGCAACACACACACACGCCTCCATGAAATGTTCACCACGACCCGCCGCCACTCTTGGCTCTCGGCCGCCCAGCTCCAGCAGCTTTGGTCGGAGCCCCGTTGGCTGGACCACCTCCAGGTACAGTCGGTCCCAACTTGACCAGCCCAAGCCCGAACCATGGTCGCACCAGGGAGAACAAATGGCGTGAAGGCGGCGCATGCGCGACGCACCAAAATGCACCATGCGTTCGATCCTGGGTTCAGCCGTGGTTCGAACCTCAACTCTCAATCATGGAACACTTTTATACCTCCCTAGGACTCCCATGAAACCTCTCCAAGACCCTATAATGTCCCTTAGCCGAAGCAACACAAGATCGAATAAAAAATGTAAGGAAAATCATGTGTCATGCATGGAACTCAAACAATGGTGCATAGATCTGAATAAATTACATACAATTCATGCATTAAACTTTAAAAATAGTTTACTATGGCTTAAATGGTGAGTAAAGGACAGATATTACATGCATGTCTTGGAGAAAATTGAGATCTGCGAGTTATCGACGTAGAGGACACGAGATCGGGACCGGACCGCCTTTGAATCACCAAGTTTCTTGAAATTTTTGAAGCTTTGAGGGAGGGATGGAGGAGGATGGGACGGCTCTAGGGAGTGGAGGCTAGGGTTGAATGATATTTTGTGTTATGAAAAGTGAGGGTGACAAAATTGACCCCTAATGTTTAATTAAGAAAAGGAAAAGGAATTTGACATGCTTGCCCCTCCACTTAATTGAAACTGCTAATTAAAATTTATAACATGGCTTTGGAAATGCGTAATTTTCGAAATCAAAGTCCCCTCAAATTTTAAAACACCTTAAAATCCAATAAAACAGCCCGTATAGACGAAAAACAGGTTCCCCTCCAAAGTAATAATAAAAACCCCATTTTTTGGAAAATTTCTGCTTAAAAATAATAAATTTATTCTTATAAATCTAAGAACTTAAAAATCTTAAATTATTTTCATCTCGGTCGTCCCTAGTCTCGTCCACGCGTCCGTAACTCAAACAGGCTGAAAACATGACATGCATACCATGCAACATAAAAATCATAAATAAATCACATAAAATGGCATGTAATCATATAAAATTATTTTCCCCCCAGTCATGCACTATTTCTACGTAGTCAAGAATTTCTAGGCGTTACAACTACACTCCCTAGGTTTAATGTCTTCATGCCAAGACAGATTACAATGATTTTGTTTACACACTCACTCTAATATGTTTTCTCTTATGCTCTCGAATATGTGAGTGAATGTGTGTGTGTAGGACTAATCTATTTCATCTCTGCTCTCGTTTTTGTTGCCTCACACACTGGGAAGTGATTCTTCAAAGCCGATAAGCTCAGCAGTGGCATTGGCCATGATGTTCCTCTGATATGATCTTTGGCTTCTTCGTTGTCTCTGTGTTCCCTCTTTATATCTCACTGTATGTCTCTCCGTGTGCTTCTCTACCCCAATTCTCATTTGAATCTTGAGTGTATATGTAGTCTTTGATGAATTATTACCATTGGAAAGATCCCATAATTGGTTCCTGTCAATCTAATCTTCAGCTGTGACATTGGACACTTTCCTATTTTGGCTTTCAATTGCTCTTTCAGATAGGGCGAAGTTTGTTAGGATAAAATTTATGGTTTTGGTGATAACAAAATAGAACAAGTCATATCTGGTGTTGTCAATAGGAAAGGAAAACCAGTCGACAGGATTGCTATTCAGATGCGAGGAACAGTATATCAAGACGCAAGCTTTTGTACTAGAAACGACGGCGTTTTGAAGTAAATCTACCAGTCGCAGTGAACAGTGATTAGTATTCAGTCGCAGTGATCAGTTGTTTGCATCCAGTCGCAGTGAACAGTGGTTAGTATCCAGTCGCAGTGAACAGTGGTTAGTATCCAGTCGCAGTGAACAGTGAAGTATATAACCAGTCGAGAGGTTAACAAACGATGTCGTATGGTTAAGTTAAAACGTCAGCGTTTTAGATAACCAGTCGCAGGATAGTATTGGCAATCCAGACGCAAGATTTCAAATAGTAGCATGTGAAAACGACAGCGTTTTATTTAGTTAAAGAGAGACCGTATTGAAACCAGACGCAAGCTACAGTGGTGCTATATCCAGACGAGAGATACAGAGTTTTATTCAACCAGTCGTTGGATCATATGTATAACCAGGAGCTGGAAAATCATACGTGGAAAACCAGTCGACGCATACAAGTATTTTCCAGTCGCAACATTTGAAACCACGATGAAGGAAATTGGATCTGGTTGACAAAGTTGTTTCAGGCGCAAGCTAAAATTGATTCAAATACGATCGTTTACTCAATTGGAAAAGATTCGTAGAATCGTACATATTGCCTGGAATTAAGGGGATATGATTGGTACTATTTTTGGATGAATAGTACACATTGGCAGAGGTCGTTACAACGGGATTTCTCATATATGGAAATAATTCTCGTATCCCTGACTTAACGCATTTTACCTTGTAGTGGAGCAGGATTGATGGCGTACTACTGTCAGAAATTCAAAAAGGATTTGTTGCCTTATCTGGATTCATCGACCGTTGAATGAAGGATATAAATAGCAGACGCTTTGAATTGAAGAACATCTCTCGCTATTGCTATTACTAAAACGCTGTCAAAATACTCCCAGAGCTATCTACTTGTTGCAATATTCAAAAGCTCAAAGACTCGAAAAACCTAACAGTTGATCTTCATTGAAATACCTTCGAGTCAATCTTCTGGTTACATTGTTGTAATCGAGTTTCATTGTTGAAACCAGAATATTTTTACAGTCTCATATACGTGTATTCACTGTATATCTTTTGATTGAGTCTGTAAAAAATGGGCTTCTCAAAAAGCCGTTTGAAAACATTAAAGTGTTGTAACCAGCAGCTGTGTCTGCTTGGATTGGTGTTGTGAGATACTAGGAGTTCTCGTAGCTGCGGGTTACGGGATCGGGTGTTTGTAGAAGGACTACTCTCATCAAAGTCTTCTAGTGATACCTTTCGAGGAGGAAGAAGGGGAGACGTAGGACATTGAAGTCCGAACTTCCAGAAACAAATTCTCGACTCTCTTTTACTTTACGCAGTTACATATTGTTTTTAGCTTATATTAACTGTTCACAAATCTATCGGCCTTTTTCCGCACAAATACTGTTGGCCGAGAAGTTTGAATATAACTGAGAAATTCTTAAGTCTGGTAACTCGGACTTAAGTTAAGCAAGAGGCTTGCAAAACATTTTGAAAGAGCTTTGAAATAGAAAAATAGAAGGAGTTCATTCAACCCCCCCCCCTTCTGAACTCCTATTTACTTAGTGATCCTATTTCTGGGACCATCAAGTGGTATCAGAGCAGGCAATCTCAGTTATTGAACAGTCATTGTTTCGTGCTTCTTTATATATGAACATGTCTATCGCACAAAACAAAATTCCTTTGTTTTCGAGGGAAGAGTACGACGACTGGAAGATTAGGATGCAAGCACATCTGGCGGCCATGGATGATGACATGTGGTATGTCATCACAGAAGGACCGTTGAAAATCATGAAGCCTAATCTTGCTGTTTCCGTAACAAGTGGCGAGCCTAAGTTTCTTCCGAAAACCAGACAGGAATACACGAATGAAGATAAGAAAAAGGCAAACCTCGATAATGTGGCCAAGGACATCTTATTCAAGACGCTGGACAAAGATAAGAACATGTTTAGCAAAGTCAAGAACTGAACGACTGCTAAAGACATATGGGATAAGCTAA
>KQ991117.1:2904-25815 GCA_001598015.1 Dorcoceras hygrometricum | reverse complement strand
GTGTTGATGCAGAATGGTAGAGTCATTGTGTATGCCTCGCGGCAGTTGAAACCGCACGAGACTCGTTACCCAGTTCATGATTTGGAGTTAGCAGCGGTGGTCTTTGCGTTAAAGATATGGCGTCACTACCTGTATGGCGAGCAGTTTGTGGTGTACTCCGACCACAAGAGTTTACAATATCTGTTTTCGCAGCCTGACTTGAACATGAGACAGCGTCGGTGGATGGAGTTGCTTAAGGATTTTGACTGTGAGATTAAATACCAGCCTGGGAAGTGAACGTAGTGGCTGATGCTTTGAGCAGGAAGGCTAGTGAGATGCTTGCGTCGTTGTAAATCTCTAAGGATCAAGATCATCTTAACACTATGGGTTGGATATTCTACCCGGCTGAGGATTGTGTGATGGTTTCATCTTTTCAAGTGGAACCGCAGATTGTTTCTAGCATTCGAGAAGCTCAGAGGACCGATCCGTCAATCCACGAGTTGAAGATGAAAGTTAGGGCTAGCGAACTTGAGGACTATTCTGTCTCGTCCGATGGTTGTTTGCGTTTCTGGGGGAGGTTGGTTGTGCCCAATTTGATTGATTTGAAGGAGGAGATCCTTCGAGAAGCGCACTGTAGCAGACATAGTGTTCATCCTGGTACACGGAAGATGTACCATGCTTTGAAGCCGCAATTTTGGTGGGATGGCCTGAAGAGCGATGTTGCTGGTTTTGTCGCTCATTGTTTGAACTGCCAGATGGTTAAGGCCGAAAGGATGAGACCTGGTGGTCTGTTGCAGAGTTTAGAGGTGCCCCAATGGAATTGGGAGCACATTTCGATGGATTTTGTAACGCATTTGCCTCGTTCCAGCCGAGGGTGCGATGCTGTTTGGGTAGTTGTATACCGTTTGTCTAAGTCTGCACACTTCATTCCCTATGGGATGACCTTCTCGTTGAAGAAGATGGCGAAGCTGTACGTTGATTTTGTTGTTAGGTTGCACGGTGTGCCTGTTTCAATCATGTCTGACCGAGATCCGAGGTTTACTTCCAGGTTTTGGAAGAGTTTGCAGACAGCTTTGGGAACTAGATTGGCTATGAGTACCGCGTATCATCCCAAGACAGATGGCCAATCTGAGCGAACTATCCAGACATTGGAGGATATGTTGCGTGCTGTTGTGTTGGATTTCGGAGGTAGTTGGCATGACGCGTTGTCTTTGGTTGAGTTTTCGAGATTGTCGAGAGGATTGGCCCTTTAGCGTATCGTCTGTTGTTGCCGTCCGAGTTATCTTCTTTTCATGACGTCTTTCACGTTTCCATGTTGAGGAAGTATGAGCCAGATCCGTCTCATGTACTTGGAACTGACGAGGTAGAGCTAGATCAGTCGTTGAGCTATCAGGAATACACTTTGCAGATCCTTGGCAGAAAAGTGAAACAGTTGAGGAATAAAACCATTCCGTTGGTGATGGTGCAGTGGAGCAAGCATGGTAGGGAAGAAGCTACTTGGGAGCTGGAAGAAAAGATGCAGCGCGAGTGGCCGCATCTGTTTGAGTAGCTGTTGGGCTATATTTTCGAGTAGCTTGTAGTTTGCTGTTTTCCTTCCTTAGTTGTTGTGATTTGTTTGCTCAGTTATCTTGAACTCTTGGCCTTGTGTTGGGCGGGTTCTGTTTGTAGCTTGCTGTTGTGTTTGTTGATTCAGAATTGTTGTTGTGATTTCGAGGACGAAATCCTTTTTAGTGGGGGAGAAATGTGAGACCTGGATTTTTATTAAGATTTGTTTGTTGATTGTATCGGTTTTTGGGATTTTCCTGCTGGTCAAATCTTTGTTCGAGAGTTTCGTTGGAATTTTCGGGTCTGAAATAGCATTTGGAGCAATTCTGGAGATTTTGTATTTTCGCATGTTTTGTGTTGAGCGCTAAACGTCGTCGTTTGAGGTATTGCGACTGGTACCAGCTGCGAGGAGTTGTGCGTCTGGATGACCAATCGAGGAACCAGTCGTTGGTTATTAGCGTGTTTTTGGTATCGGGTGAGATACGACAGCGTTTTGAGGAACGTCACTGTAGCTTGCGACTGGTTGTGCACTGTAGGTGTGACTGGTATTTTGCGAGGAGTTGTTGCGTCTGGATGATCAGTCGAGAGCTATGGTCAATGCGGGTCAACGTCATTGTAGCCTTGCGACTGGTATTTGGCGAGATGTTGCAACTGGATAATGACGTCAGTGGAGCGACGTCGTTTGAGTAAGTTGCAACGCTGCGTTTGAGGTTGGGACTGGATGACCAGCAGAGGATATCATTGTGCGTTGTTTTGGTCCTGCGACTAGATGACCAGCAGTTGGTATATAGGATTTTGTATCCTGTGCGACGTCGTTTGAGTAAGTTGGTGCGATGCCGTTTTGAGAACCAGCCGTTAGTTTATTTTAGCGATTTTTGGAGAAATCAGCCGTTGGTTCTTGCGTCTGCTGGTTAGTTGGTACCTGCTGGTTTGGGAGATTGATGGTGTCGAATGGTTTTGTCGGTGGACAAT
Source organism: Dorcoceras hygrometricum (assembly GCA_001598015.1). NCBI lineage: Eukaryota > Viridiplantae > Streptophyta > Magnoliopsida > Lamiales > Gesneriaceae > Dorcoceras > Dorcoceras hygrometricum. The sequence goes on along the minus strand of KQ991117.1, from coordinate 23,319 downwards.
TATTTGTATTGATTTCCAGTCGTTGCAAGTGCTATTTAAGGAAGAGTTGGTCTTCGAATTGGTGATATCATTTCCCATACTTAGAAATTTCCAGCCTTTCGTTCCTTATCCTTCGAACCCTAGAGCACTATTCAGCCGTGAGCTTTTTCGGCGAATTCCCGTCGTTTCCCGTGGTTGTTTTGCTCGTACGAGGTAGCGTTGGACTCCTATCGAGAAGCTCTTCCAATTCGTACCAGTTTTAGAAGCTGGAATTGGCTAGTCGAGGAACGCGAAGTTGCTTCCGTTCGAGTGTTGCGTCTATTTGGTAGAACTACGTTCTGGTTTTCGGTGAGACCTTGTTCCTAGCCCTAGTTTTAAGCTTTCTATGTTATTGTTGAGGTATATTGAGCAGCTGGTCGAGTGAGACTCCCAGCCGTGAGCTTGATTAGAAACCTGTTAGATTTATGTTGTGTATGCCGTGTGTTTAACAGGCTTTTACCAGAGTCTTCGTGATTTCTCGTAGTGTTAGTTGTTGCTCAGTTTAAGGTACGGATTTGAGCTTATATTACAGCAAGGTTATGGCTTGGATGATTGTAGTTGCTGGTATGAGGAATGTCCGTGCCTGGTGGTTTTGTCCTGTTGAGTATTGTGTATGCTGTTGTGTTATTGCTGTGTTGCATATGTTATATGCCTGCATTCCAGCATGTTGCATACACGCATGGTATTCCTTTTCCCAATTTTGGTAGTCTTTGTACCTTGTTGTATTGTTGTTGTTTCTTACCAGGATGTGAGAGCGAGCGGCAATACCGCACTCTCATCTCCCTGCTGGGATCGTAGCCACCATGCGCCGAGTGGTTAACTACCACAGTTCATGTTTTGGTAGTCTTTGTACCTTGTTGTATTGTTGTTGTTTCTTACCAGGATGTGAGAGCGAGCGGCAATACCGCACTCTCATCTCCCTGCTGGGATCGTAGCCACCATGCGCCGAGTGGTTAACTACCACAGTTCATGGGCGAGGCAACAGCAGGTTGAGTTGTTTGATGCATCTGGTAAGTGGGTGTAGTGTCATGGCGAGTGGCTAACTACCACACTGTGAACACACCCCGTGGCCACTGTATGTTGTTGATAATTCTTGAAGCTATGTTTGAGTTCCTTAGCTCCCTTGAGGGTCGAGCTTTCCGTTGTTATTCGGCGTCTCATGCATAGCATCTGCATTATATTCCTTGCTGTTTATTTCTGCTGTATTATTGCTCTCCGTACTGGGGTTTGACCCCATGTCCCTTCGGGGCTTGGTTTGTTTCTTTGTTATGTTGTTTTCAGGAAACCCAGGTTCTACAGCTGGTCGTGGTTTTAACCCAGTTGGTGGTGCCCCAGGAGGTGGCTAGCGTGTCCCAGTTGCATATAGCATACTTATGTATATGTATCAGTTAGCCAGGGGGATGCCCTGCGCTTTGTTGTTGTACCCGTAGTGGAGTTTGATACATGTTTGAACTATGTATGCATTATTGTTGGTTGTTGTATGAATTGGAAAACTTATTTTAAGTATTGTCGTATTTTAAATTATATGTTTCAAACCGTCGGGCCTAAAAGCGAAACTTTTATCCATTTTTTGATAGCTTCCGCATGTGTTTATCTGTTGTGAGCACGAGGCCTGACACCTCGTACCTTGCTCCAAATGATCGAACTCTCGCTCACGAGCATTCACGAATGACTCCGGGACGTACTCCTGCCGAAAGGCAACACAGAAGCTATCCCAAGTAATCTCCACACCTGTCTCCTCTAGCGTGCTTGAAGCGCCACGCCACCAACGCTCCGCACTCTTCCTCAGCTGGAAGGTTGCCAAACTCAACCGAAACATATCATCGTACTGAACACGATCGAACAAACCAGTGAGGTGCCATAGCCACGAATCCGCATCCTCGCTAGACTCGTCACCGTTAAAGATCTAGGGACTCATCCGTTGGAACCTAGCCATCACAATCTCCTTGCTTTCCACATGGGTTGTCAAGTCGTCCACTTCATCCTCCACTCGCCTACCACGGCCTCGGAAAGGGAAACTATGCTGATCCTCGTTCTGACCTCCAGACTCGTCCTGAAACTGCCCTCTACCTCTACCCCTACGTCTACGCGGCATCTCTCTACGAAGGCACTAAACAGGATAAGATAACACAGAACAAGTATAACATAGATAGCACATATTACAACAATATGCAACACATAAATCACATAGTCAAGCACAAACAACACACAACACTGTGCCTAGACTCAAGTGTGATCAATGAAATCGAGCTTATCCCAGCTTAATCTCTGATACCAAAAATGTCAGTCCTCGTGCTCACATCAGAGTAAAACCACACAAACACAAGCGGAAGCAACTAAAAAGTGTTAAAATGTTTGATTTTGGCCTGACAGAAAGATAACATAATTTAAATTATATCAATACTCAAAATAATCCCAGTTTTATAAAACCACAAGAATACAACCAGTCAAATACAACTACTGCCACACGGCTTAATACAACACAAGTACTGATAGACTGCTAACTATATAGATCTAAACATCACCCAGGACATCCCACCCGAGGTGATACCAGTGCATATAAATACTATACATAACTGGGACACTCTATCTACCTCCTGGGGCACCTCCAGCTGGGTCAAAGCCACGGCCAGTGGAATAACCTGGGAAATCTGAACCACAAATAGGCAAACAACACAACAGCCCCAGAGGGACCTCGGGGTCAAACCCCAGTACGGAGAGCAACTCTAAAACAGCAATGAATAGCAAAAGATAAGATGCAGATGCTATGCGTGAAGAACGGTACAACAGTCGAAGGATACAACTGAACAAGGAGCCAAGGAATTGAAGCACAGCACCACACCAGATAACAAATTCTGCAAAGAAAGGTTAGTGGCCACTGGTGTGTGTACAAGCATACGGGAATTACCCACTCATCTTTACACCCCACCCGAAACACCGAATGTATCAACAACTCAACCTGCTGTTGCCCATACCATGAACTGTGGTAGTTAACCACTCGGCGCATGGTGGCTAATAAATACCAGCAGGGAGATGAGAGTGCGGTATTGCCGCTCGCCCTCAAAATCTGGTAAGAACAGAACAGCAATAACAACAGGACATGGCTGCAACAGCTGAATGGAAATGATAATGCGTATGCAATGCAACAGTTAAACCAGCACATAACAACAATGCAATGCATACACAGCAAACACATAATATCCATGGTTAGTGGCCACTGGTGTGTGTACAAGCATACGGGAATTACCCACTCATCTTTACACCCCACCCGAAACACCGAATGTATCAACAACTCAACCTGCTGTTGCCCATACCATGAACTGTGGTAGTTAACCACTCGGCGCATGGTGGCTAATAAATACCAGCAGGGAGATGAGAGTGCGGTATTGCCGCTCGCCCTCAAAATCTGGTAAGAACAGAACAGCAATAACAACAGGACATGGCTGCAACAGCTGAATGGAAATGATAATGCGTATGCAATGCAGCAGTTAAACCAGCACATAGACAACAATGCAATGCATACACAGCAAACAAATAATATCCATGCCAATTCCAGCCGTAATACAAGCTCAACATCCGTACCTCACCAGCTTCTGAGCTACAATTACCACCCACACACAGCTGCTACAACTAAGTCCGAGCAACACAGATCTGTCACCTTCTAAATCAACACAAGCTACTGCTCAAAAGCCGAAACACAAAACAACAGCAGCTGGGAGCTACAACTCCACCAGCGCTTATCTACCTTCCTAACTCAACGGAAAGATCTAACAAAGCTTAAAGGTAGAATTCTCACTTACCCCAACGAACTATTGGCACGGCAGGGACGCTTATGCTAATAGATTACACAAGGGAGATGTCTTAGCGATCCTGCGATCCTCTTCCAGCTCCTCCAAAGCCTTCTAAAGAGGTATAGAACGAAGCGTCCTAGCGAGAGGAGTCCAACGCTACCACTCTCACTCTCATCGGAGTTGTCTTCCACCGGAAATAGGACGGATAAGGTTACGGTGAATAGCGCTTAGGGTTCGAAACAAATATTGGGAATCGGGGGAAATATTTGCTAAGTATCGGGGAACCAATAATAGAGAACAACAGCCAAGCCCTCTATTAAATACACTTCTCAACAGCTGACAGAAGTAGGAATTGATTCCACCGACAAAATCAGTTGTCACAACTAATATTCCCAACTCGATGCTGAAATCTCGCATCAGCTTTTGCCTATCGCTAAACAGCGAACATCAAAACAAAACGACGTCGCCCTCTAGTCACTGCTTATCTCTAACCAACTTATGATCAAACCAACAGCTGATCTTTCAAACAACGCTAAGGCTAAACGGCGTCGCACCAACTTAACCAAACGACGTCGCAGAGGGACATGTCACCTCGCTACCAACAGCTGATCAACAAACCAGCAGCTGAATAAAACAACGCACCAAATCTCTCAACAACTTATGTCTATCATAACCAACAGCTGGTACAAAGCGTTCCACTCAAAACGCTGTCGTTCCAACTTATCAAAACGACATAGTTTCGCTACCCGCTACAAAACACGCTAACGAAACCGACAGCTGGTTAATGTTCACAAAACGTCGTCGCTTCAGTGTCCCTTAGATCTCTCTGCTGATCATCGCAACTAAAATACCAACAGCTGGATACGTGCTAATACAACAACGACTGAAATCCACGTCAGCATTGCTGCTGCTTCCTACCAAAACGTAACGACTGAAATCTAACGAAGCACTGCTGCTCCAACTGCTGATTGCCAACACTTAGGCAAATTTGATGACTTGAACTCACGCATCTATACCAGCTGGTTTCAACTCAAGCAACACCTGATCGCGAAAACAAAGGTCTCACATTCACCGTAGTCTATTTTCTTCCGATTGCCGATGGTAGAAAACTCTGATTGGAGCCAGATTGGTAGCGTTGAGTTTCCCTTGTCAAGACGATTCCATTACTACCTATTTTGGATACTCTGGTGAGCTATAAGAAGAACACAAAGAAGCTACTGTGCATTGTCAATTCATGTTCCGACCGATTGGTTCTCCCGTTCAAGTAGATCGTTCGAGTAAGTGTTAGATCCTACCTTATACTTCGTTTAGAGCCAGCTATCATGTTCTAAGGGTAGGATAGAGATGGGTTGAGCTGGTGGCTCCCAGTTCGTAGTTCTGTGCTTACTGTCCCTGAGTTGTTGTTGTTGTTGTTGGCTAATCAGGTTTCAGATCTGAGTTACTCGTTACCCTGTTATAGTAATTGTAGCACAGAAACTAGGGTACGGATGTGAGCTTATATTTACAGCTTTGAGATATACTTGTGTACAAATGAGCATGTGCTGTTATATTGAGCAGTGTGTATGCTGGTGGTTTTATGCTAGTGCTTGCCTCTGATATGTTACGCATTATCTTACAAGTTGCTCTTATTCATACACGCATGACATGTTGTTACGCTCTGTTCCTTGTGATCCTATGCTAGAAGTCTATTGTGAGAACCTATGATCTGTTGTCTTTTGCTATTGAGCTGACCCATGTTGACAGGGTGCATGTGATTGAGCGGCTGGGTAGCTCCCATTCTCTCACATGCCCTATGGCCTATTTGTTCTAGCTTGTGCTAGTACTACGTGTGATTGAGCGGTTGGGTAGCTCCCATTCTCTCACATGATGTTGCGGCCATCCTTGTTCTATTATGTATTTGTCTAGTACCATGTGTGATCGAGCAGCTGGGTAACTTCCATTCTCTCACACGTTCGGTGACCATTCCTGCTTCTGATGTTCAGCAGTGTACAGATCTCTTGGATCCTTCGATCATCATGTTCTCAGGCATCGCATAGCATTTATAAATTGTTCTATCTACTTGCTATTTATGTTGCTCTTCGTACTGGGGTTTGACCCCTGTCCCTCTGAGGCTGGTTGGTTTGGTTGTCTGTGTGTTGTTCAGGATACCCAGGTTTCTCAGCTGGTCGTTGAGATGACGCAGCTGGTGGTACCCCGAGAGGTGGATAGAGTGTCCCAGTTATTTATATTGTATGATTATGTAGTAGAGTCATCGTCGGGGATTGTCCCGTGTTGATGTTCTATTTCTGATTTGAGATAAAATGGTTTTGGGATGCTCGATGCTTGTTCGGTTAATTGCTGTTAATTGGTTTTCAAGTTGTTATAAAACAAATATTTGAGTATCAGTGTACTTTGAAATTATGTTTTCTAAGTCAGGCCAAAGTGAAAAATTTTAGCCACTTTTTAAATGCTTCCGCAGTCTTTATTTGCGTGTTTATCTCTGTTGTGTACACCGGGCCTGACATTTTTGGTATCAAAGCTTAAACTAAGATAAGCTCAAATTCTTTTGATCACACTTAAGTCTAGGCACTGTGTTGCTTGTTTCGTGTGCTTGACTATGTGTTATGTTTGCTATGCGATCTTACCCTCTTAGTACCTTCATAGATGCCGCTTAGACGTAGGGGTAGAGCTAGAGGGCAGATCCCGATAGAATCTGAGGGCCAGAATGAGGAGATGGAGTGTAGTGTTCCGGTTCGTAGGCACTCTAGAGAGGTTTATGATGAGGTGGATGTGTTGGCAGCCCGCGTAGACGAGATGGAACTGATTATGCCGAGGTTTCAGCAGATGAATCCTCGAACATTTAATGGATATGAGTCTAAATTCCGATGCTGAGTCTGGTTCCAGTACATTACCAGGTTGTTCAATCGATTGCGCTATGACGATGAGCGTAGGTCGAGCCTGGCTACCTTCCAACTGAGGAAGAATGCGAAGTTCAGGTGGAGAGGTGCTTCTCGAACTCTTGAGGAGACTGGTGCGGGGATAACTTAGGATAGCTTTTGTACTGATTTTCAATAGGAGTACGTCCCGGTGTCGCATGTTAATGCCCAGGAGCACAAGTTCGATAACTTGGTTCAGGGAACCATGTCTGTGGGGGAGTATGCTAGAAAGTTTTCTTCTCTCCTTGCCTATGTTCCTCATGTGTCCGGCCGAGAGAGGGCGAAGAGGAACAGATTCTTGGAAGGTCTAAAAGAAGATCTTTATTCTTTGGTGTTGGCCAGTTCCCCTACTAGTTATGCGGATGCAGTGGAAAAGACGATGGATATAGAGGAAGGGTTAAAGAACCATAGGTCTCGGGTTCGACCACAAATGGTTCAAGGTACTCGTCCCAATGTTCAAGGGGCGCAGCCTTCCCAATTTTCTCAGTCCTCCCAGCAGCCCCAACAAGCATCCCAACAATCTGGAAGTCACACGTTCAGGCCTCGTGGCCAGTAGTTTAAGAAGGAGTCAGTTTCTAGTTCTTCTTGTTCAGGTAGTTCGAGTAGCATCAGTACCAGGGCCAATTTATGTTGCCAATGTGGAGGAAGACACCCTTCTACGCAGTGTATGGGGGTTCAGGGTGTTTGCAATCTTTGCGGGAAGTATGGAAATTCTGCCAGAGTATGTCCTTTGACTGGATCTCAGCATACCGATGCCCCACCGCAGGGTGTTCAGGTGGATCTTCTCAAGGTCTTTATTCTCTGGACAACGGCCGAGTATGGGGGAAGCTCAGCACAGGCCGTTTCAGCAGCCTGACCCTTCGCATTTTGGAAAGTCTTCCCAGCCTCATTTCTCAGGGCCTCAGCAGGCTCAAGTTAATGCCATGATCGGGGAGCAAGCAGAGGCACGCCTGGAGGAGTGATCGCAGGTACTTGTACTGTTTTTTATTTTCCAGCACTTGTGTTATTTGATATTGGAGCATCACATTCGTTTATAGCTGATGCATTTGTGGTTGAGCATGGTTTGCGTACCACCTTTTTGCGTGATGTTATTTCGTTTGCAACTCCTGCCGGTGCGAGACTATTCTCCCAAGAGATTGTGTTGAATGGCATACTTAGTGATAGGATCAATGGAATCGAAAATACAGTTAAAATGAGCTTAGGATTTCAGAAGGGGGGTGTTGAATGAACTCCTATCGATTTTTATTTTCAAAACCTTAAAACTTTTTTTACAAGCCTTTCTTAACTCAGATCTAAGTGACCAGATCCGATGCTCTCAATCCAAAGCTGTTCTCTCCGTTAACAATTAATGTGCGGAAATAAATCGATTAAGTAGTGAACAGTTAAGAAAAAATACGATACAAAAAAGTAAAAGTGCAAGGGTCGAGAATTTTTTTGTGGAAGTTCGGATCTGAAGATCCTACGTCTCCCCTTCTTCCTTTTCAGGAAGGTTCCACTAGAATATTTGGTCAACACAGCCTCTCTCTACACCCGATCACTGAGCCTCGCTCCAAGTGAACTCATAGCAACTTCTACCACGCAAATACACTGCTAAGTTACAATCAACGTAATTTTCGAACTGCTTCAAGAAGCACGTTCGTTACAGACTTGATTCTGAATATACAATGAACACGATATAGTTGTGTACTGTAAATCTTCTGGTTTCTATACAATGAAACCTGTTTACAAAAGTAAACCAGAAGATATGTCGAAGATTTATCTAATGAGAACTTGAACGAAAATGTTCTTCGAGATTGGTCACTGGGACTTAGAGAATTTTTGAATGAGCGCTTGAATATTCCCATAGAGATTCGATAGTACTGGAGTAACGAGAGCTTCTTCATTTGAAATCTTCAGCTATATATTCTTCATCCTCAACGGTCAATAAATGAGCCAGTAGAAACAAACTTTGCTTTCATATCTTCATCGTATCACCACATTAAATGCTCCATCAATGCTATGCAAAAGGTTGTCTGCGCTTGTCAGAGCTGATTTGACTTATATCCCATAGTAGGTAATCATCGGTTGTACCAACTATGCGTATTGTGCAACTATACTCAAAATAGCTCTGATCTTGTCTTCAATTCAAATTGTCTAACAGACTTTTTCTGCTTAAATCGTGATCGTTGATTTCTCTCAAATAGTCATCTGATAACATCTGAAGAGATTTGAAGCTTGCATCTATTTTAACATTGAAATCTGAAATCTGCTTTTTTCCTTTTCAAAAATTCCCTTTGTGAATAGCTACAAGATATATCTCTTTACTCGTATAGCCGTCACATCTGAAATATTCCCCTTTTTACACAATAAATACTCTCTGTCAAATCTGAAATAATCTTATAAAAGTCATATTGAGATCTGAACTTCCCCCTTTTTGATTTCTTCAACCAGTAACTCTATGAGATCTGAATTCCTGGATGTAGCTGTTCTGATCTGAATTTCCTTCCCAAAATCTGACAAATATAACTGAAAATACTCTGAATGGATTCTCTCAAAACTGAGTCCGTTCTCATCTAATAAGCTCTGATCTGAAATATACCTTCTGAACAAATATAACTGGATCTGTTACCATAACCGCTAAATCAAATCTGATACTTTCTCTCAAATAGTCATCTGATAACATCTGAAGAGATTTGAAGCTTGCATCTGTTTTAACATTGAAATCTGAAATCTGCTTTTTTCCTTTTCAAAAATTCCCTTTGTGAATAGCTACAAGATATATCTCTTTACTCGTATAGCCGTCACATCTGAAATATTGCCCTTTTAACACAATAAATACTCTCTGTCAGATCTGAAATAATCTTATAAAAGTCATATTGAGATCTGAACTTCCCCCTTTTTGATTTCTTCAACCAGTAACTCTATGAGATCTGAATACCTGGATGTACCTGTTCTGATATGAATTTCCTTCCCAAAATCTGACAAATATAACTGAAAATACTCTGAATGGATTCTCTCAAAACTGAGTCCGTTCTCATCTAATAAGCTCTGATCTGAAATATACCTTCTGAACAAATATAACTGGATCTGTTACCATAACCGCTAAATCAAATCTGATACTGAAATACTTGACCCCATACCTGAAATAACCCGAATACCCAAATCTGATATACTCTGAAACTGATACAATCGAATCTGGGTTGCTCTCATCTGGTTTGCTCGGTTCTATTATGAATCTGAATATACTGTTCCAAATCTCTCGAATCTGAATGCTTATCCCGATAACTGAGATCTGAAATCCTAAATACTCTTCGTTGTTCTCTGATCTGATAAACTTATCCTGTTATCTCAAATCTGATAAATTCTCTTCCCGATAAATTTACGAATACTAACAGTCCAGATCTCAAAATACTTCCTTCTCTTCTGCGAATACTTAACATCCAGATCTTAGTCTTAATTTCAGTTCTTAGTCTTGTTTTCGATATCACAAAAACTTATAAATTTTATCTTAACAATTTTCCTCTTTTTGGTGATGACAAAACTTAGCAGCCTACGACTTAAAAAGATACGAAAGATATAGCTCGAAGTCGCGCTATGTATATATATTCAAAGTTGTGCTAAGTAAGAGATTTGTACAAAGAACTGAAAACTATTAAAATCTGAAAAATCTGCATCTGTCCAGATCTGTCCACTGTTTAGAGTCCTAGCCAGTATTGAAAACCTCTTGATCCTTCTCTTCAGTGAGATATGATTTCAGACAATTTAGAACTGATGTGAGCAATGCCTGTCTGGGATTCCTGATGAAAATCATTAGATCAGCTTTTAGAGTCTTGAATTCCTTTGTTTGTGTTCGAAGATCATTTAGATCTTGCATCAAGATAGCAATTTGAGTCCGGACCTCTCTCCGGAACTCAATCATTTCAAGCGATAAAACTGCCTTTTGAAGCTGTACCTCCTGTCGGGCATTGTTAATAAGACATCTAAAGACCCGTCCTTCCGGGTATTAGCTCCTACAAAGGCGCTCTCAAGATTATAGATCCTCGATGATAGATTGGTCTTGAGATCATCTATGCACTCGTTAGTCTGCAATTGCTCAAGAGAATTCTGATTGACAGATGTTCTGAGATGGGCAAAAGACTCTGTGAGATCTGTAGTAGGAATAGTCGCAGCTGGCAAGGAAAGCTGAGGAATGGCAGTAGTGGACTGTTCGATTTGAGGAATATCAGCAGTAGGAATTTGAGCACCCGATGTCTCTTTATTGTGAGGAATATCAACAATAAAATCCATCTGACACTCACTGGAAGAACTAGTACTCGAAGAATTCGAATCTAGCTGGCTAGAAGAACTCTAACTCGAATCTGAGGAAAACTGAATCGGAATGGGATCTGGGTGTCGCCAAAAGACGCCAACAAATTCTGTCAGATCTACTTATAAGTCTACAATTGTACCTTTAACAACTATAGCTCTGCAAAATTATGCGTACCAACTGGTTGCAAATGGCCAAACAACGAAAACTGTACAATATCTACACAAATTGTAGCCCATTTTCTTATAACTAACGCTGAATAAGGCGGTCTTGAGTCCAGATATTGTACTGGCTCAATGAAAATACAGATCGGAGCAAAATCAGCAGCAGATGGCTGCTGCTTCTCACAGGAGATAGTTTTTCCATACATGGGTATCCACCAGTCTGAGTACTCTACAACCTTCCAAGATCCATCGGTTTTCATCAGTCGCCTTATCCAGCAAGTAGATCTGGTGTTAGTATTGGATCTGGAAATGACTGCTCCACGATCTACCTTTGTTCCTTCAAACAGTTTAGCGCTACACGGCCGTTCCCATTCCAACTTGTGCTCTCTCTTCTGCTTCAGTAATGTCTCCAACGAATTTTGGTGAGCAGCCAAGAGCAATTCCAAAACTTGAAGATCAATAGCTGTCGTGGGCTCACCGGAATCAAAATTCTTGTGTCGGGCCTCCAAAAATTTTCGCAACAACATTTCTCTATACTTAGCAACAATTTATATCGTCTCTTCACAGTTGTCTCCAAAGAATCTGTTTCAGCCCAGAAAGAACGTCAGCTCTCCCATCATGCTCATCTCAAATTTATCCTGCATTAACTTGGAAAACTTTTGGCACAGTTTGGGGTTTTTTGACCCAAAGATAATATCATCAACGTAAATCTGTACCAATAAAACATGATAATTTTTAATGATTTTAAACAATGTCTTATCGACAGTGCCTATAACAAAATCATGCCTAATAAAAAATTTTGACAGTGTATCATACCAAGCTCTAGGTGCTTGCTTCATCCCATATAGAGCTTTATCCAGTTTATAGATGTGATCCGGATATGTATGATTAATGAATCCAGGAGGTTGTGCAACATGCACTTCCTCTGTTAAGATGCCATTTAGAAAGGTACTCTTCACATCCATTTGAAAGACCTTGAAGTCTTTATATGCAGCATATGCAAGAAATATGCGAATGGCTTCTAGTCTAGCTACTGGAGCAAAGGTCTCATCGAAATCTATTCCTTCTAATTGTTTAAAGCCTTGAGCTATCAGTCTAGCTTTGTTTCTAATTACTATGCCATCCTCATTCAGCTTGTTCCTAAAGACCCATTTAGTTCCTGTCACTGAATGATTAGTAGGTCGAGGAACTAACTGCCATACATTGTTTCTCTTAAATTGACTAAGTTCATCTTGCATAGAATCTATCCAGCTGAGGTCTGCTAATGCTTCTTCTATCAACTTAGGTTCTATATGAGATATGAATGCTGAATTTAAATACTCATGCATAAGCTGGCCTCGTGTGCGAACAGGAGAATTAATGTTACCTATGATCTGCTCGGGTGGATGATTTCTATTCCACCAATGGTCAAATCCGATTGGATTATCTCCCTGTTCTGCTTGGATACCTGGCTGGATTGCTTGATCTGGATTGTCTAACACTAATTGATGAGAACTTTGTTGTTCCATATTTGGATTAGATGCTAATTGATAACTTTCGTTGATAGCTTGAGCATCTGATGTGAGACCCGAAAGATGATGAGATTAATTGAGTTAATTAATCAGGTTTTACTGAGATCAGCTTTGAGTTGTTATGCTTGGAGAAGCTATCGGGTTTTGTTTAGTCCTTGGAGAAATTTTGGAAAGCTGAGGAATTGAATTCAGTGATCAGTAGCAAGCGTGGGTCATCGCTGAATGTTAGCGTTCATCAGTGGTGACGTCAGCAGTTGTCGCTGAGTTGTTGTGTTCAGCAGTCGTAGCGAGATCTGTTGTCGCTGAGCAGTAGAGAGTGCGCTAGCGTGTTTCAGCAGTGAGTAGATAAAAGTCGTCGTTTGGATTAGTTGGAACGACAACGTTTGGATTATGGAGGAGACTCAGCAGTAAGAAGCATTGGTCTTCAGTACTGTAAGAGATATGTTGTTGCGTTGTGAACAAATGTTGGTTAGTTGTTCAGCAGTGAGTAGAGGGTGACGTGTCCAGTTGCAACAGTAGTTCTCTGCGACGTCGCTTGAGTTAGTAGAGATCTGTCTTGGCGTAGAGAGAGATCTGCTGAGAGATCTAGATCTAGCGGGAATACTAGTTGTGATAGCTTAAGTTGTCGGTGGATCTGTTCCCAGTTCTGTCAGCAGTGAGATTTAATAGGGAGCTTGGCTTTGTTCTCTATTATTGTTCTCGACACTTAGAATATTTCCCAATAGCAAGCTTTGTCATGATACCTTAGTTACTGTTCATCGAACCTTATCTTCTTCGATTGCCGTCGGTACAGCTCCGATTGAAGTAAAAGTGGTAGCGTTGGACTCCTCTTGCTGAGACGCTTTTTTTGGATATTTCTTTCGGACGCTTGCTTGAAGCTGGTGAGGTGTGCGAAGACATCTCCCTTGTGTAGTCTGTCAGCATAAACGTCGGGTTCCGTCCTAGCTTGTTGGGGTAAGTGTTCAGATTCTACCTTGTGTTGTTCAGAGCTCTCTGTTGAGTTATATGGGGCAGAATAGTGTTGGTCGAGTTCGTAGCTCCCAGCTGTTGCTTTTCTATGTTCTGGTTCTTGAGCAGTGGCTTGTGTTTGGCTTATCAGGTGGTGGATCTGTTTTGCTCGGACCCTGATTGTAGTAATTGTTTCACAGAGATTTGAGGTACGGATGTGAGCTTGTCTTACAACGTGGATTTGGCATGGATATTATTTGTAATGCTGTGTCTGCTCTGTGTTGTTGTTACTTTCATATGTTTCGTGATTTATATGGCAAGCTGTTGCATTGCATACATATCTGTCATATCCAGTTCAGATCTTGTAGCCTTGCGTTGTTGTGCTGTTCTGTTGCGTGCCAGGATGCGAGGGCCAGCGGCAATACCGCACTCTCATCTCCTTGCTGGGTTTAGTTAGCCACTATGAGCCGAGTGTTTAACTAACATAGTTCATGAGTTGGCAACGGCAGGTTGAACAGTTGTGTAGCATCTTGTATCGGGTGTGGTGTAGAGATGAGTGGGTAATTCCCATATGCTAGTACACACACCGTGGCCACTATCTTTGCAGAATATGTTGTCAGCTGTTGATCTATGCCTGAGTTCTTTGGCTCCCTGATGTGGTTGTAGCCTTCGGCTGTTGCCCTGTTCCTCATGCATAGCATCTGCATTTTATCTGTTGCTGTCCATTGCTGTTTTTCAGTTGCTCTCCGTACTGGGGTTTGACCCCGATGTCCCTCTGGGACTTGTGTTAGTTGCCTGTATGTTGTTTCAGGTTTCCCAGGTTTCTCTGCTGGTCGTGGCTTTGACCCAGATGGAGGTGCCCCAGGAGGTGGTTAGAGTGTCCCAATTAGCGTATAGCATATATGTACTAGTACTGTCAGCCGGGGAATGTCCTGTGCTTGTGGGATTATGCTGTACTGTGTGTTTTTAAACTGGGATATTTTAAGTATGGTTGTATTTTAAATTATATATTTAAACCGTCAGGCCTAAAGCGAAAAATTTGCCACTATTTTATTGCTTTCGCGTTGTGCTTTATGTGTTTTTTCTCTGATTTGTGCACGAGGCCTGACATTTTTGGTATCAGAGCATAAGCTGGGATAAGCTCGATTTCTGTTGATCCCACTGAGTCTAGGCACAGTGTTGTGTGTTGCATGTGCTTGCTTGTGTGATCTATTCGCTGCATTTAATTGTGCTGTATCTGTTCTGTTGTGACCTTACCCTCTTAGTGTTTCTTATATGCCACCTAGTAGTAGGAGTAGAGGTAGAGGGCAGATTCCGGAAGAGTCGGAAGGTCAGACCGAAGGTGATCAGCGTAGTTTTCCCCTCCATGGACGCGGTAGGCGAGCTGAGGATGAGGTTGACGAGTTGGATACTTGTGTGAACGATATGGAACTCGTTAGGGAGAGGTTTCAGCGTATGAATCCTCGGGTTTTCAATGGGGATGAGTCTAGTGCTGATGCAGATTCGTGTTTGAAGCATGTCACGGGTTTGTTTAACTGTGTGCAGTATGATGACGAACTTAAGTTGATTCTGGCTACTTTTCGGCTGAGGAGAGGTGCGGAGCATTGGTGGAGAGTCGGTTGGAGGACTTTGGAAGAGACTGGAGCAGGGATTTCGTGGGACAGTTTTTGTGTAGCTTTTCGTCAAGAGTATGTACCAGAGTCCTACGTGAACGCTCGTGAGCATGAGTTTGATAATTTGGAGTAAGGCTCTATGTCTGGGAGAGAGTATGCCCGTAGGTTTTCTTCCCTTCTTGCGTATGTGCCGCACTTTGCTGGCCAAGAGAGAGCGAAGAGAACTAGGTTTCTTGAGGGGCTGAATGAGGATTTGTATTCTTTGGTTTTGGCGAGTTCACTCAAGAGCTATGCGGAGGCGGTGGACAGTGCGATAGACATTGAGGAGGGTTTGAGGAATCGTCGGTATCGTGTTAGGCCGCAGGTGGCGCAGAGTAGTCATCCAGTGGTTCAATGAGCACAACCTTCCCAGTAGTCTCAGTCGTTTCAGCTACCCATATCGCGAGTGTAACTAGGTAAACACATTTACCTAAAACACTTCTAGTTCTCTGGCCAGAGATTTGCACACTATTATCCCCTCAGATAGCATAGGATATCCACGCATGTCTGCTAGCGGTGAATCCTCGACAACGATGCATCGACTCCTACATGCATCGGTGTCTCACCCAATCCCGATGCCTGGTGACCCCAAGTGAGTCGGAAAACGGGTCAAAGTGAGACGCCTATCATGTAGAGTCTCAATGACGTTTCGAGTCGTGAGGACTAATCAGTACAACCATGACCTCGGACTTATCCACTCGACAAATGGTAACCACTTGGAAAATCCGAAGGAGGGTAGTTCGATAGATCACAAGGTCACTATCTATCTGCATGCTCAGAACATCACAATGTTCCCTACCAATGAAACATGGTACTTCGCATCGCAGATACTAGTCTCGAACTCGGGCGGCCTTATCCTCATTTTTACGGCCCAATCGACTAGGAACATGTTCAGAATACACAGCGACTATTAGATGTGTTTCATGATAGCCGTCATACCCACTATCACATCTAACATACGCCTTAGCGTATTCTAGGTCTTTACTCAACACAATTGTAAATCATTACACACATAATGAAAGTAAAGAATGCCATATAAGAAAATACGAATATCATATATAAAGATCGTTTGTACAAGAGTCAATAAAACCCACACGCCACAGGTTGGCTAGTTGGGCATCTACTCTAACAGTTGACGAGTTGGCTACTTGTGTGAACGATATGGAACTCGTTATGGAGAGGTTTCAGCGTATGAATCCTCGGGTTTTCAATGGGGATGAGTCTAGTGCTGATGCAGATTCGTGTTTGAAGCATGTAACGGGTTTGTTTAACTGTGTGCAGTATGATGACGAACTTAAGTTGATTCTGGCTACTTTTTGCCTGAGGAGAGGTGCGGAGCATTGGTGGAGAGGCGCTTTGAGGACTTTGGAAGAGACTGGAGCAGGGATTTCATGGGACAGTTTTTGCGTAGCTTTTCTTCAAGAGTATGTACCAGAGTCCTACGTGAACGCTCGTGAGCATGAGTTTGATAATTTGGAGTAAGGCTCTATGTCTGCGAGAGAGTATGCCCGTAGGTTTTCTTCCCTTCTTGCGTATGTGCCGCACGTTGCTGGTCAAGAGAGAGCGAAGAGAACTAGGTTTCTTGAGGGGCTGAATGAGGATTTGTATTCTTTGGTTTTGGCGAGTTCACTCAAGAGCTATGCGGAGGCGGTGGACAGTGCGATAGACATTGAGGAGGGTTTGAGGAATCGTCGGTCTCATGTTAGGCCACAGGTGGCGCAGAGTAGTCATCCAGTGGTTCAATGAGCACAACCTTCCCAGTAGTCTCAGTCGTCTCAGCTACCCCAGCAGCAGCAGTTAGCTCAGCATTCGGGATGCCAGAGGTTTATGCCTCGTGGCCACCAGTTCAAGAAGAAGGCAGGTTCTAGTTCTTCTGGTTCTGGTAGTTCTAGCAGTGGTAGCCCTAGGGCAGAGTTTTGTGGATTTTGTGGAGGCAAGCACCCTTCGACCCAGTGTGTTGGAGTGCAGGGTTCGTGTAACATCTGTGGACAATATGGGCACTTTGCAAGAGTGTGTCCGTTGGCTGGATCTCAGCAAGCTGCAACTTTACCTCAGGGTTGTGGTAGATCTTCTAGAGGTCGTTCTTTTCCAGTGCCTCAGTCTAGAGTGGGAGAGACGCAGTTTAGGCCGTTTCAACAGCCTGGTCCATCGCGTTTTGGACAATCTTCCCAGCAACATTTCTCGGTTCCCCAGCAAGCCCAGGTGAATTCCATTACGAGGGAGCAAGCGGAGGGCACGCCGAGCAGAGTGATTGCAGTTATTTGTTCTGTCTTTGATTTTCCTGCACGAGTATTGTTTGATACTGGTGCATAGCATTCGTTTATTTCTGATGCATTTGTGGTTGAGCATGGTTTGTATACCACGTCTTTGCGCGATGTTGTCTCTATTGCAACTCCGACTGGTGCAAGCATGGCCTCCCGAGAGGTTTTGTTTAATGGCATTTTGAGGTTTGGTGAGAATGTTTTAGTAGCGAATTTGATTGGTTTGGTGTTATGCGATTTCGACTGTATAGTGGGAATGGATGTGTTGCCGGTTATAAGGCCTCGGTGGATTGTTTTCATAGCATTGTGCGTTTCAGGCCTCAGTTTGGCGAGAAGTGGAACTTTTATGGCCATGATTCCCAGTCGATGATTCCTTGGTCTCTGTGATGGTGATGTTTAGTCTGTTGTCTTTAGAGAACATTGGATTTATGATTTATGCGTTGGACGCATCTTCTTCTTCGGGTGTGGAGCTTAGTGATGTTCCGGTTGCTCGTGATTTCCCCGATGTGTTTGAGGAGGTTCCTGGTTTTCCTCCAAAAAATGGAGGTTGACTTTATCATCGAACTGGTGCCTATAACAGCTCCGATCTCACGTGCACCGTATCGTTTAGCACCTGCAGAATTGAGGGAGCTTAAAGTATAGCTTAAAACTTGCTGGAGAAATGTTTTATTAGACCTAGCATGTCACCATGGGGAGCTCCGATTTTGTTTGTGAAGAAGAAGGATGGCACTATGAGGATGTGCATCGATTTCCGTCAACTGAATAAGGCTACTGTGAAGAATAAGTACCCTTTGCCTAGGATTGATTATTTTTTTGATCAGTTGCAAGGTTCTGCCGTGTATTCGAAGATTGATTTGTGTTCGGGGTACCATCAGTTGCGGATTAGAGAGAAAGATGTTGCAAAAACTGCGTTTCGTACGAGGTACAGGCATTATGAGTTTTTGGTTTATGCCTTTTGGTTTGACGAATGCCCCTGCAGTTTTCATGGACTTGATGAATAGAGTTTTTCGAGAGTACATCGATCAGTTTGTGATTGTGTTTATCGATGATATCTTGTTATACTCGAAGACTCTGATGGAGCATTAGGAGCATTTGAGGATTGTTCTCCAAACTCTTCGAGACTCGCAGTTGTATGCTAAGTTTTCTAAGTGCGAGATCTGGTTGGATAGAGTTGTGTTTCTGGGTCATGTGATTTCAGCAGATGGGATTTCTGTGGATCCCATTAAGGTAGTAGCTGTTGTCAATTGGGAGCGTCCCAGGAATGTGTCGGAGATTCGTATTTTCTTGGGTCTGGCTGGCTATTATCGTCGCTTTATCAAGGGATTTTCTAGTATAGCTAAGCCGATGACGCAGTTGACCTAGAAGGACAAGCGTTTTGTTTGGAATGAGCAATGTGAGAGCAGTTTTCAGTTGCTCTAGGAGAAGCTAACTTATGCGCCTGTGTTAGCTTTGTCGTTTGGTTCAGGTGGTTTTGTTGTTTGTTCAGATGCTTCGCTCAATGGATTGGGCTGTGTGTTGATGTAGAATGGTCGAGTCATTGCTTATGCCTCTCGGAAAATTGAAACCGCATGAGACTCGATACCCAGTTCATGATTTAGAGCTGCAGCCATGGTCTTTGCTTTGAAAATTTGGCGCCACTATCTGTATGGCGAGCAGTTCGTGGTGTATTCGGACCACAAGAGTCTCCAGTACTTGTTTTCTCAGTCAGATCTGAATATCTCATAGTCGTACCATGCGGCTATGGCTAACAGTATTCTAATTGACTTGAACATTGCGACGGGCGAAAAGGTTTCATCATAGTCAACACCTTGCCTTTGAGTGTAACCTTTCGCGACCAGTCGTGCCTTGAAGGTCATTACCTTACCATCAGGCGCAAGTTTCCTCTTGTACACCCATTTGCACCCAATAGGAACAATTCCTTCGGGAGGGTTAACGAGAGTCCAAACTTGGTTAGCATGCATTGAGTCAAACTCAGACTGCATTGCTTCAAGCCATAAATTAGAATCAGCATCAGAAATTGCCTCCTTGAAAGTTCTTGGATCAGATCCAACGACTTGATCACCCTGATCATCTTCAAGGAGAAAACCATATCTCTCTGGAGCTCTAGGAATCCTTTCGGATCTCCTAGGTGCGACCATATCTGGTGCTGGCTCAGTAGGTGCGGGAGATTCACTTGGTACTTCGATTGGTTCTCGAACCTCTTCGAGTTCTACTATTCTGAGCATTAGAGCTGCTCAAAGGACAGATCCTTCCATCCATGAGCTAAAGCTGAAGGTTAGAGCTGGACATCTTGAGGAGTATTCTTTCTCTCCTGATGGTTGTTTGAGATTCCGTGGTAGGTTGGTTGTGCCAAATCTGATTGATTTAAAGGAAGAGATCCTTAAAGAAGCGCACTACAGTAGGCACAGTGTTCATCCAGGCTTGAGGAAGATGTATTATGCCTTAAAGTCTCACTTCTAGTGGGCTGGTTTGAAGAGCGACATTGCTGATTTTGTGGCTAGATGTCTGAATTGTCAGCAAGTCAAGGCTGAAAGGATGAGACCCGGCGGTCTATTGCAGAGTTTGGAAGTGCCCCATTGGAATTAGGAGCACATAGCGATGGATTTTGTGATGCATCTGCCTCGTTCCAGCAGAGGATGCGATGCTTTGTGGGTTGTTATCGACAGATTGTCGAAGTCTGCTCACTTCATTCCCTATGATATGACGTTTTCTTTGAAGAAAATTGCGAAACTGTATGTGGATTTTGTGGTGCGTTTGCATGGTGTGCCTGTTTCCATTGTCTCCGACAGAGATCCGAGATTTACTTCCAGGTTTTGGAAGAGTTTCCAGACAGCTTTAGGTACCGGATTGGCTATGATTACAGCATATCA
>KQ991116.1:0-11301 GCA_001598015.1 Dorcoceras hygrometricum | reverse complement strand
GGGCGCACGCCCCCGCCAGCCATGGCCAACCTCAAGCTCAATCACCCTCCTCTAATATAATATACTTAGAAAAAATTCCCATGTGCCAGCAGTAGACGTTGAAAAGGCTGAGGAATCATAATAAAATTTTTCTATTTTCTTTATTTTTGTGCTCGAAATATGCCCACCCGGAGTTTACAAAGCATTTGCGAGGCTTACAAGTGAACCATGGCTTGAAAGAGGGAGATAACACATGCATGCCTCGTGGGTGACCGGCCACCGTCGGGCCGCCTCACCGCCGCCGGCTGCCGGAGGTGGGCGGCGGTGATGGGGGAGATTGTGCATGAGTTTGGCCAAGCATAGGGGCGACATGGGGCACATAGGGGCAACATGGGGCGCACACCCCGACAGCCATGCCCAACCTCAAGCTCAGACACCCTCCTCCCCTATAGTATACTTAGAAAAATTTTCCCAAGTGCCAGCAGTAGACGTTGAAAAGGCTGAGGAATCATAATAAAATTTTTCTATTTTCTAAGGACTTTTTTTTTCTGGCCCCCCGGCGGCCCGCCTCCCCGCCGCCGGCTGCCGGAGGTGGGCGGCGGTGATGGGGGAGATTGTGCATGAGTTTGGCCAAGCATAGGGGCGACATGGGGCACATAGGGGCAACATGGGGCGCACACCCCGACAGCCATGCCCAACCTCAAGCTCAGACACCCTCCTCCCCTATAGTATACTTAGAAAAATTTTCCCAAGTGCCAGCAGTAGACGTTGAAAAGGCTGAGGAATCATAATAAAATTTTTCTATTTTCTAAGGACCTTTTTTTTCTCCAAATTCGAATCCGATGCCACAAACACGTTATTCGTGCATGATTGGTCGGGGGAAAACCAACTTGTCTCGAGTGATTCTGTAACGCCCCAAAATACCTAGGACCATATTTATGCATTTCATAAATCATATGGGCCATTTTGGCAATTTTAAATATTATGTATCTGCTGAATTGTTGATATCAGCAGGTAAGATGCGCTGCAGCTGGTTCCAGCAGGTGACTCCAAGGACCGATGCACGAGATGATTTTTAAATCGATTGGAAAATGTTTTAAGGAGGTGTAATGCTTTCTTTAAGAGAAGGTTTGGTGTTTTACAAATTAAAATGATATGAAGGGAATTTTACTAAATTTTGAAAGTGTGTCATGCTTGATTTCTCAAGTAGCTTGCCACTAATCCCTTTCATATAAAAACCTGTTTTCAAAGTAAGATTTTCATCATTGGTAAAGAAAAGTTTTAAGGTGTTCTTCAAAGAAATTTCAGAAGAGTTCGTGCGTTGCTCAAAGGGAGGATTTCTGCAGGAATTTGCTGTTGTTGCAAAGCTTCAAATAAGGCACATAAAAGCTGATCTTTTTCTACACCATTTGGAGCATATATTGTGTTTTAATGGATCTGCTTGCCTGTGTGTTATGGATATATTTAAGTTCATGTTTGAAATGATTTAGACATGATAAGGAAGGAAAGATGGGTTCGAAAATGATGTTTTGATGTTTATGATGCTTCCAGTTTGTTTTTCAGAAAATTATGAAGTTTTATATGTACTGAGGATTCGAATTTATTTCCAGAAATGTTATGAAATATTAAGATTCAGCAGCTGTATGGTTATAACGTTTACGAATGTTCTTCCTGTAGTTGTAATGTCGAAATTTGATGATTTGTGTAATCAGTAGTTGCTAGTTGAATCGGTATAAAGTCTGGTTTAATAGGCGACGGCTGGTAGCGCAATCATTGTTTAGATATTGCAAGCGTATTCGTAAAATCAACAGGTGCACTGTTCATCAGCAGATGCGTCTTTCCTTGATAATATCAGCAGTTGTTTTCCTTTGATTAGGCATCAGCAGCTGCATTGTGATTTTAATTTCAGCAGCTGTATTTTCCTTAGTTAGAATTCAGCAGTTGCATT
Organism: Dorcoceras hygrometricum; assembly: GCA_001598015.1. Taxonomy (NCBI): domain Eukaryota; kingdom Viridiplantae; phylum Streptophyta; class Magnoliopsida; order Lamiales; family Gesneriaceae; genus Dorcoceras; species Dorcoceras hygrometricum. The sequence continues at coordinate 9,374 of KQ991116.1, read as the reverse complement.
GTCTACGTAAAATCAGCAGATGCACTGTTCATCAGCAGATGCATTCCATAGTGATAATTCAGCAGTTGCTTTACTCGTTTTAAGTACTATTCATTTTAGCTGGTATTAGTCTTGCGACTGGTACTATTCGTTTATATATAATCATGTTCGCACTTTTTCTTGCGACTGATTGATGTGCTAACGACGTCGTTCCATTAAGTTGTAGAAATATCAGCAGGTAGTCTTGTTATTCCATCTGCTGATCACTCCAACGACATCGTTTCACTTTATATTTATTTAAAAGACCTCGCGACTGGATTCTTGTCTTGCGACTGGTTCCTATTTGTTGCGACTGGTACTGTCCATTCAGCAGGTATTAGTCTTGCGATTGGTACTATTCTTTGCGACTGGTTTTCTTTCAACCAGTTCCATTTTCACGATATATTTCCAAAGTTGAATTCGATACTCAGTAAAGTTTTAAAATGGGAAGCAAAGGTTTAAAATGAGGGAACCCGGTGATTTACAGAAATGTTTAAAGAAAAGCTTGTTAAGGAAGAAAAGATGTTTTAGATTATGGCATAGATAGTTACGGTCACCAAGGAGAAGGGTGAGCAGTTGTCGAAGATGTCGACTGCCCTTTCATATGAGCTATATGCTAAAAATGATATCGGGAGTCATTTTGATCAAAGTGCAAATTGGACCACATAGAACTTATATTCCATGATCAACTGAAAATGAAATTGAAAGAAATGAGAAGCTGGGCTATCTTCCCCTGTTTCCGCCATTGAAAGGCTTACGAAAATGATATTGTATATTGAAGTTCCTTAACATATGAATTGCACAGATGTCTGCCTGCGTTTTTTGAAATTGTTACTACTCAGATTTTACTTGCTGAGCCTTTAGGCTCACTAGCTTTTAAAATGGTGCAGGTACGACAACTGGTGGAGGATCAGCAGGTGAAACTTGAAATCAGCAGATGGGTGGCGTTGTATTTATCCAAGGCCTACGTTTTTCCGTGTCTAAGTTGTATCGTTTTGATTAGGTTGTACTGTATTAAATCAGTAGCAATGGTTGTATATTTGCATAGAATAACAGCTATTGTAAACCGCAATTGCAAAGTTATATGAAATACTCTGTTTTCCGCAAATGTTTTAGCAGTAGCGCGCGAACTTAAGTACCTGCTGATCTTTGAACTTGTCGTTTATTTTGTTTTTTCCAAGTTATAGGAAATACAGCCTATAGCGAATTATCTTTTAGTCCTTCTTTTATTCGAAAATTTTTTTATCCCAATTCTCGTGGCCCCGTTGGGTTCGGGCGTCACAACATGGTATCAGAGCAACGTTCCTGAGATAAACACACTCACCATTAGCTGGATCAAAGTTCATCGACTGTTCTTCTAAGTTGTGAGTTTATTTTCAGAGCATTGTCTTTAAAATTATTTAGCATGTTATGATTTATGCATGTGGTGGATTATGGGCTATAGAATATAGAATGTCAGGAAGAGGACGAGGAATAACTAGAAGCAGTATTCCTCTAGAAGAAACAGAGAGTGATAACAATGCTAACATCACTCAATTATTAAGAATGCTGGTAGAACAAAATAACAACAGAGGAAATGGCCACTCTTCCAGCAGCAGGGGACCAAGTAACGATGATCCCCAAGAGAAATTTAGGCGCCAGAAGCCTAAGGAATTCAGTGGGACTACTGATCCACTAGTTGCAGAAAGTTGGATTAAATCCATGGAGGTTATTTTTGAGTACCTCCAACTGTCTGATTTAGATAGGCCAAGGTGCGCTATCTAAATGCTAAGGGAAGATGCAATGATTTGGTGGGAAGGAGTCAAGATGTCTGTGGATCTGCTGAACCTCACCTGGGCAGATTTCAAGCGAGTATTTTATGAGCAATACTTCACAGCGGGGAAAAGATCGAAATTGAAGAGGGAATTTTTGACCCTCAAGCAAGGGAGTTCAACCATACAGGAGTATGTGCGGACATTTGAAAGAGGGTTCTATTTCGTGCCACTGATAGGAAGTGACCCAAAAGAGAAATTGAGTCACTTCGTAGAAGGGTTGAAACCAATGTTTAAAATGAATGTGAGGCTGTCAGTGCCAAGAACTTACAGGGAAGCAGTGGATAGAGCCCTGCAAATTGAAAGAGATTGGAAAGACCTCGATGAAGAGAGGCAGCAAAAGAGACAGGCCTTTCAGCAGAAGGATCAAAGGCCATTCAAGAAACAGAGCAAGAACCAGCAGAGGCTTCAGGAGCAAAAGCCTCTACAAATTCAACCTATAAGCTCCGTTCCTGTTGGTAATAATAGGCCATTATGTCCTAAGTGTCAAAAGCCTCATTTGGGACAATGCAGACTTGGACAAAACGTCTGCTACAAGTGTGGGATGCCTGGACATATTTTGAAGAATTGTCCAAAATCTAAGCAACTGGTGACCAGCAGAGCCTATGTGATGATTGCTGATCAAGCTCCTCCAGAGTCTACGGTGGTTACAGGTGAAATTTCGATAGCTGGATTTCCTTCTCTAGCTTTGTTAGATTCAGGAGCTACGCATTCATTCATTTCTGCTGAATTTGTTAAGAAATTGTCAATCCAACCGGAGCAAGTAATGATAGGTTATTGTGTGTTGGTACCATCTGGGGAAAAATTGGTATCGCACGAATTGTTTAAAAGTTTAGAGCTTAAACTTCAAGGGCATAAGATTACTGCTGATTTAATTGTGTTGCCAATGCCGGAGTTTGATTTGATTTTGGGAATAGATTGGTTAACTAAGTTTGGGGTAGTGATTGACTTTAAACTGCGAGCAGTAGCTGTTAATCCAGCAGGAAAAGAGTCATTCCAGTTTTTGGCCAAACATGATAATAAAATTCCTTCAACTATATCATTGTTAGCCGCTACTGATAGGCCCCAGCTGTCCATTGTATAAGTAGCAAATGAATTCCATGAAGTTTTTCCAGAAGATATTCAAGGATTGCCACCAGACAGGGAGTTGGAGTTTTCCATTGATCTAATCCCAGGAGCTGCTCCAGTATCTAGACCACCATATCGGTTAGCTCCAACAGAGATGAAAGCATTGAAAGAACAGATACAAGACCTGTTGGAGAAAGGATTTATTAGACCCAGTACTTCGCCATGGGGAGCCCCTGTTTTGTTTGTAAAGAAAAAGGATGGGAGTATGAGGTTATGTATAGATTATCGAGAGTTAAATAAGTTGACAATTAAGAATAAGTATCCATTACCTAGGATAGAAGATCTTTTTGACCAATTGAGAGGGTCTGTAGTATTTTCTAAGATCGACTTGAGGTCAGGAAACCACCAGTTAAAGATTAAGGCTGCTGATGTTTACAAAACAGCCTTTAGAACTAGATATGGCCATTACGAATTTTTGGTTATGCCCTTTGGGCTTACAAATGCTCCATCAGCATTTATGGACTTAATGAATAGAGTCTTTCAACCATATCTAGACCAGTTTGTAGTGGTTTTCATTGATGATATCTTAGTCTATTCTAAGACTCAGCAGGAGCATGTTCAACATTTAAGAATTGTGCTCCAGATTTTGAAAGATAAGCAGTTGTTTGCTAAATACAGCAAGTGTGATTTCTGGATGGAGAAAGTATCGTTCCTAGGCCATATAATCTCTAGGGATGGAATAGAAGTCGACCCTGCTAAAGTGGAAGCGGTTCGCGACTGGCCAGCACCAAAGAATGTCACAGAGATAAGAAGTTTCTTGGGTTTAGCTGGATATTACGACGGTTTATCCAAGGATTTTCCAAGATTGCTGTTCCCCTGACTACGCTTACAAGGAAGCAAGTGAAGTATAACTGGACAGAAGAGTGTCAAGCCAGTTTTGATAAATTAAAGCAAGCGCTGATTGAAGCCCCTGTTTTGACAATGCCAACTGATGAGGGAAAATTTGTAATTTATACTGATGCGTCTAAGTTAGGATTAGGAGCTGTTTTGATGCAAGAGCATAAAGTTATTTCATATGCGTCTAGGCAGCTGAAAGACCATGAGAAAAATTATCCAACGCATGATTTGGAATTAGCAGCTGTTGTCTTTGCCCTTAAGATATGGAGGCATTATCTCTATGGGGAGAAGTGTGAGATTTTTACAGATCATAAAAGCTTGAAGTACTTCTTTACCCAGAAAGATTTGAATATGAGGAAGAGGCGATGGTTGGAACTAGTTAAGATTATGATTGCACTATCAGTTATCATCCGGGAAAAGCAAACGTAGTGGCTGATGCTCTCAGCAGGAAATCAGCAGGATTAGCGCATTTGACTGTCCAGCAGCCATTGGCAAATGAAATTGAAAGGTTTGGACTTGAAATAGTGCCCAGCAGCAGCAGTAATATGATTTTAGGAGACCTCTCAGTAAGATCAAATTTGTTAAATCAAATTCGAGAGGGACAGCAGCAGGACCAGCAGTTGAAGAAATGGGTCCATCAGGATAAAGAAAGAGGTAACAGTTTATATTTTACAGAGGATGGAATTGTGAGGTATTTGGGCAGAGTTTGGGTACCTCAAGTGGATGATTTAAGAGCTGAACTATTGAAAGAAGCTCATACAACACCATATTCAGTACATCCAGGAAGCACGAAAATGTACAAGGACCTCCAGCAGTTGTATTGGTGGCCAGGAATGAAGAGGGATGTTGCTAGATTTGTAGCTGAATGTTTAACATGTCAGCTGCTGAAGGCTGAACATCAGCGACCAGCGGGATTGTTGAAGCCACTGCCGATTCCCGAATGGAAGTGGGAATGTATAGCGATGGATTTTGTAACTGGGTTACCAAGGACAGTGCAAGGATATAACTCCATTTGGGTTATAATTGATAGGCTCACTAAGTCTGCTCATTTATTACCAGTTAAAACGACCTATGAGGTGAGCAGGTACGCTGAATTGTATGTTAAAGAAATAGTGAGGCTACATGGTGTTCCAATTTCCATTGTATCAGACAGAGATCCTAAGTTTACATCAGCCTTTTGGAAAAGTCTACATAAATCTATGGGTACAAAATTGACGTTCAGCACTGTGTTTCACCCACAAACTGATGGACAATCGGAGAGGGTGATTCAAATTTTAGAAGATTTTCTCAGAGCATGTATTGTAGATTTTTCAGCAGGTTGGGATGCAAGTTTGTCGCTGGTAGAGTTTGCCTACAATAACAGTTTCCAAGCTTCGATTCAAATGCCTCAGAAGAGTTATGCAGATAATCGAAGAAGGGAACTGAATTTTGAAACAGGTGATCGAGTATTTTTGAGAATAGCTCCAATGAAAGGAGTTATGCGTTTTGGGAAGAAAGGAAAGTTTAGTCCAAGGTATATTGGACCATTTGAGATTTTAGAGAAGGTAGGAACGCTTGCCTATCGATTAGCGCCGCCTCCACAAATGTCAGCAGTGCACAATGTTTTTCATGTATCAGCTTTGAGGAAATATATTCCCCATCCCTCGCATGTGCTGAATTATGAGGCAATTCACTTAGCGCCAGATTTAAGCTACGAAGAGCGACCAGAAAGAATTTTCCTCCGAGAAGTTAGAATATTAAGAAACCGTAGCATTCCTATGGTTAAGATACAATGGTCCAACCAGTCGGAGCGAGAAGCAACGTGGTAAACAGAAGCTGATATGCTAAGTCTTTACCCATATTTATTTGGTACGTAAATTTCAAGGACGAAATTTCAATAAGGAGGGTAGAGTTGTAACGCCCCAAAATCCCTAGGACCATATTTATGCATTTCATAAATCATATGGGCCATTTTGGCAATTTTAAATATTATGTATCTGCTGAATTGTTGATATCAGCAGGTAATTTGCGCTGCGGCTGGTTCCAGCAGGTGACTCCAAGGAGCGATGCACGAGCTGATTTTTAAATCGATTGGAAAATGTTTTAAGGAGGTGTAATGCTTTCTTTAAGAGAAGGTTTGGTGTTTTACAAATTAAATTGATATGAAGGGAATTTTACTAAATTTTGAAAGTGTGTCATGCTTGATTTCTCAAGTAGATTGCCACTAATCCCTTTCATATAAAAACCTGTTTTCAAAGTAAGATTTTCATCATTGGTAAAGAAAAGTTTTAAGGTGTTCTTCAAAGAAATTTCAGAAGAGTTCGTGCGTTGCTCAAAGGGAGGATTTCTGCAGGAATTTGCTGTTGTTGCAAAGCTTCAAATAAGGCACGTATGTTTTGATGTTTATGATGCTTCCAGTATGTTTTTCAGAAAGTTTATGAAGTTTTATATGTACTGAGGATTCGAATTTATTTCCAGAAATGTTATGAAAGTTCTTCTTTCAGTAGCTGTAATATTAGAATTTGATAACTGTGTAATTGGTAGTTGCTGGTTGAATCATTGGTATGGTTTGATAGGCAACAGCTGATGACATCGTTGTTGTTTTGATATTACAAATGTTGAGTTCTGAATCCAGCAGCTGTATCTACCTGTTAAGATTCAGCAGCTGTATGGTTATAACATTTACGAATGTTCTTCCTGTAGTTGTAATGTCGAAATTTGATGATTTGTGTAATCAGTAATTGCTAGTTGAATCGGTATAAAGTCTGGTTTAATAGGCGACGGCTGGTAGCGCAATCATTGTTTAGATATTGCAAGCGTCTTCGTAAAATCAACAGGTGCACTGTTCATCAGCAGATGCGTCTTTCCTTGATAATATCAGTAGTTGTTTTCCTTTGATTAGGCATCAGCAGCTGCATTGTGATTTTAATTTCAGCAGCTGTATTTTCCTTAGTTAGAATTCAGCAGTTGCATTGTCTACGTAAAATCAGCAGATGCACTGTTCATCAGCAGATGCATTCCATAGTGATAATTCAGCAGTTGATTTATTCGTTTTAAGTACTATTCATTTTAGCTGGTATTAGCTTGCGACTGGTACTATTCGTTTATATATAATCATGTTCGCACTTTTTCTTGCGACTGATTGATGTGCTAACGACGTCGTTCATTTAAGTTGTAGAATATCAGCAGGTAGTCTTGTTATTCCATCTGCTGATCACTCCAACGACATCGTTTCACTTTATATTTATTTAAAAGACCTCGCGACTGGATTCTTGTCTTGCAACTGGTTCCTATTTGTTGCGACTGGTACTGTCCATTCAGCAGGTATTAGTCTTGCGACTGGTACTATTCTTTGCGACTGGTTTTCTTTCAACCAGTTCCATTTTCACGATATATTTCCAAAGTTGAATTCGATACGCAGTAAAGTTTTAAAATGGGAAGCAAAGGTTTAAAATGAGGGAACCCGATGATTTACAGAAATGTTTAAAGAGAAGCTTGTTAAGGAACAAAGATGTTTTAGATTATGGCATAGATAGTTACGGTCACCAAGGAGAAGGGTGAGCAGTTGTAGAAGATGTCGACTGCCCTTTCATATGAGCTATATGCTAAAACTGATATCGGGAGTCATTTTGATCAAAGTGCAAATTGGACCACATAGAACTTATATGCCATGATCAACTGAAAATGAAATTGAAAGAAATGAGAAGCTGGGCTATCTTCCCCTGTTTCCGCCATTGAAAGGCTTACGAAAATAATATTGTATATTGAAGTTCCTTAACATATGAATTGCACAGATGTCTGCCTGCGTTTTTTGAAATTGTTACTACTCAGATTTTACTTGCTGAGCCTTTAGGCTCACTAGCTTTTAAAATGGTGCAGGTACAACAACTGGTGGAGGATCAGCAGGTGAAACTTGAAATCAGCAGATGGGTGGCGTTGTGTTTATCCAAGGCCTACGTCTTTCCGTGTCTAAGTTGTATCGTTTTGATTAGGTTGTACTGTATTAAATCAATAGCAATGGTTGTATATTTGCATAGAATAACAGCTGTTGTAAACCGCAATTGCAAAGTTATATGAAATACTCTGTTTTGAGAAGGGTGAGCAGTTTTCGAAGATGTCGACTGCCCTTTCATATGAGCTATATGCTAAAACTGATATCGGGAGTCATTTTGATCAAAGTGCAAATTGGACCACATAGAACTTATATGCCATGATCAACTGAAAATGAAATTGAAAGAAATGAGAAGCTGGGCTATCTTCCCCTGTTTCCGCCATTGAAAGGCTTACGAAAATGATATTGTATATTGAAGTTCCTTAACATATGAATTGCACAGATGTCTGCCTGCGTTTTTTGAAATTGTTACTACTCAGATTTTACTTGCTGAGCCTTTAGGATCACTAGCTTTTAAAATGGTGCAGGTACAACAACTGGTGGAGGATCAGCAGGTGAAACTTGAAATCAGCAGATGGGTGGCGTTGTGTTTATCCAAGGCCTACGTTTTTCCGTGTCTAAGTTGTATCGTTTTGATTAGGTTGTACTGTATTAAATCAGTAGCAATGGTTGTATATTTGCATAGAATAACAGCTATTGTAAACCGCAATTGCAAAGTTATATGAAATACTCTATTTTCCGCAAATGTTTTAGCAGTAGCGCGCGAACTTAAGTACCTGCTGATCTTTGAACTTGTCGTTTATTTTGTTCTTTCCAAGTTATAGGAAATACAGCCTATAGCGAATTATCTTTTAGTCCTTCTTTTATTCGAAAATTTTTTTATCCCAATTCTCGTGGCCCCGTTGGGTTCGGGCGTCACAACATGGTATCAGAGCAACGTTCCTGAGATAAACACACTCACCATTTGCTGGATCAAAGTTCATCGACTGTTCTTCTAAGTTGTGAGTTTATTTTCAGAGCATTGTCTTTAAAATTATTTAGCATGTTATGATTTATGCATGTGGTGGATTATGGGCTATAGAATATAGAATGTCAGGAAGAGGACGAGGAATAACTAGAAGCAGTATTCCTCTAGAAGAAACAGAGAGTGATAACAATGCTAACATCACTCAATTATTAAGAATGCTGGTAGAACAAAATAACAACAGAGGAAATGGCCACTCTTCCAGCAGCAGGGAACCAAGTAACGATGATCCCCAAGAGAAATTTAGGCGCCAGAAGCCTAAGGAATTCAGTGGGACTACTGATCCACTAGTTGCAGAAAGTTGGATTAAATCCATGGAGGTTATTTTCGAGTACCTCCAACTGTCTGATTTAGATAGGCCAAGGTGCGCTATCTAAATGCTAAGGGAAGATGCAATGATTTGGTGGGAAGGAGTCAAGATGTCTGTGGATCTGCTGAACCTCAACTGGGCAGATTTCAAGCGAGTATTTTATGAGCAATACTTCACAGCGGGGAAAAGATCGGAATTGAAGAGGGAATTTTTGACCCTCAAGCAAGGGAGTTCAACCATACAGGAGTATGTGCGGACGTTTGAAAGAGGGTTCTATTTCGTGCCACTGATAGGAAGTGACCCAAAAGAGAAATTGAGTCACTTCGTAGAAGGGTTGAAACCAATGTTTAAAATGAATGTGAGGCTGTCAGTGCC
>KQ991115.1:112270-131752 GCA_001598015.1 Dorcoceras hygrometricum | reverse complement strand
ATGGTACATCTTTCTCTCGCCCGGATGCACACTGTACCGGCTACAATGTGCTTCGTTCAGAAGGGTTTCTTTCAAATCGATCAAGTTTGGAACAACTAATCTTCCTCTAAATCTCAGACATCCATCAGAAGTAACAGAGAAATCATCAGACTGACCACTTCGGGCTTCAATCTTCAACTCATGAACAAATGGATCAGTCCTATGCGCCTCCCTGATGTCACTCACAATCTGCGGTTCTACCTGAATCGAATAAACCATAAAGTACTGCTCACCCGGCTGGAATCGCCAACCAGAAGTACTCAACTGCTCATAGACTTTTGAGACACTCAAAAACGAAAGCATCGCAGGCTGGGTTTTCCTACTCAAGGCATCGGCAACCGAGTTCATCCGCCCAGGCTGATACTGAATCTCACAGTTAAAGTCCTTGAGCAATTCCATCCAACGTCGTTGCCTCATGTTCAAGTCAGACTTCGTGAAGATATATTTTAGGCTCTTGTGGTCGGTGTACACCACAAACTCTTCACCATACAGATAGTGATGCCAAATCTTCAAGGCAAACACTATCACAGCCAATTCCAAATCATGAACGGGGTACCTCATCTCGTGAGGCTTCAAATGTCGAGACGCATACGCAATCACGTACCCGTTCTGCATCAGAACACATCCCAAACCATTGAGAGAAGCATCGGAGCACACCACAAATCCTCCAGAACCAGACGGTAGAGCCAAAACAGGAGCAGTAGTTAACTTCTCCTTCAATGTCTGAAAATTATACTCTCACTCATCAGTACAAACGAACTTCCTATCCTTCTGAGTCAACTGAGTCATAGGCCTGGCTATCGAAGTGAACTTCTCGATAAAACGCCTTTAATAGCCAGCCAATCCTAAAAAGATGTGGATCTCGGAAACGTTCTTAGGTCTCTCCCAATTAAGAACTGCTTCGACCTTACTCGGATCCACCGAAATCCCTTGCGCTGAAATCACATGACCCAAAAAGATAATTCGGTCAAGCCAAAATTCGCACTTGCCGAACTTGGCGTATAACTGCGAGTCTTTGCAACACCAATCTGAGGTACTCCTTATGCTCTCTCATGCTCCTCGAATACACTATGCAGGTACTATCAGTGATACCTAGGGGATCATGGGGCGATGTTGCTAGACGCTTTACCATGATCCGTTGGGCAGGTCCGGAATTGTGATTCCGGAGCCACAATGGTTGTGGGCCCACGGCTAGCTGTATCCCTGAACCATTGAGGGTCACACAAGTACTGGATTCGAAATTCCCACACGGATACTCAGCTCAATGGGTTGAGCATGAGAAGAGGATTTTGGGAAGTGCGACTTCCTAAAAGTCAACAGGGGTCAAACCGGGATTTGACTTCTGTTGAGGGGCAAAACGGTCATTTTGCTATTTAGGGTTTGATAATCTGAAAAATTGTTTTTCACGTCATAACATTCAGTTTTGAAAACTGAGTCGATCGGTACGATCTGATCGGCGATCGAAGTTACGATGAAGTCACAGCGATAGATATCGTCATTTGGACCCGGGCCCGTTGGACAGGCCCAAGTCCAACTTTAAGTCTATTTAATTAGACTTAGTGACTTGATTAAGAGACACTACAACATAACCTAAACCTAGCAAAATCAGCCGCCACCCTCCCTTCTCCTCTCTCGATCACGCCGCCGCCGCCGCCGCCGTGCGCCGCCGCCGTCTTCGCCGGAAAATTGGTTTCCGGCCAACTCGACGTGGAGAATCCGTTCGTGCTGATCTCGTCTGGGCTTCTAGTGCAGCCTGACGAAGGAGTCTCGGATCTGGTCGTGGACCGGATTGGCGTAACTACCGCAATCTACCGAGAAGAGCCGGGTTCTTGAAACACCGGTTGGAGCCAGGCACAAGTGCCAGCGAGGTAACATGCTAAACATCCTATGAATGTCGTAGAATGTAGATTTGTTTTTCGTATTGATCGCCTCCCGGTTCTCTATTTTTCGTTCTTCCGCTGCCTGACCGGGGGGCGGATCCGGATCCCCAACAGGACAAAGAATCCTGCCAGCCACCACTGAAATCCATCACAACTGCTCGCAGCATATCCTCTAAAGTCTGAATGGTCCGCTCAGACTGCCCATCTGTCTGTGGGTGATAGGTTGTACTCATAGTCAATCTCGAACCCATCGCTGCTTGCAGACTCTTCCAGAAACGAGAAGTGAACCTTGGATCTCTGTCTGACACTATCGAAACAGGAACTCCATTAATCTAACCACGTGGTCGATGTACAGTTTTGCCATTTTCTTCATAGAACACCTCACATCATAGGGAATGAAATGGGCTGACTTCGAGAGTCTATCAATAACCACCCAAATCGCATCACATCCCTTACTTGATCAAGGTAAATGGGTCACAAAGTCCATGGCGATGTGCTCCCAATTCCACTGAGGCACTTCTAAACTATGCAACAATCCACCAGGTCTCATTCTTTGGGCCTTGATCTGCTGACAGTTCAAACATCGAGCAAAAAAACGGGAAATGTCGCTCTTCATGCCTTCCCACCAGTAGTGAGACTTCAAAGCGTGGTACATCTTTATCTCGCCCGGATGCACACTAAAACGACTGCAATGGGCTTCATTCAGGATAGTCTCTTTCAAATCAATCAGGTTCGGAACCACTAATCTCCCACGAAATCTCAAACACCCATCAGAATCAACAGCAAACGAACTTCCTATCCTTCTGAGTCAACTGAGTCATAGGCCTGGCTATCGAAGTGAACTTCTCGATAAAACGCCTTTAATAGCCAGCCAATCCTAAAAAGATGTGGATCTCGGAAACGTTCTTAGGTCTCTCCCAATTAAGAACTGCTTCGACCTTACTCGGATCCACCGAAATCCCTTGCGCTGAAATCACATGACCCAAAAAGATAATTCTGTCAAGCCAAAATTCGCACTTGCCGAACTTGGCGTATAACTGCGAGTCTTTGCAACACCAATCTGAGGTACTCCTTATGCTCTCTCATGCTCCTCGAATACACTAGGATGTCATCTATGAAGACGATCACGAACCGATCGATGTACTCGCTGAAGACGCGATTCATCAAATCCATGAAAATAGCTGGGGCATTCTTCAACCCAAACGGCATCACAAGAAACTCATAATTCCCATTCAGCTTCTCTAATCCGTACCTGGTGGTAACCAGAGCACAAGTCAATCTTTGAGTATACGACCGATCCTTGCAACTGATCGAACAAGTCATCAATCCTCGGCAAAGGATACTTGTTCTTCACCGTCGCTTTATTCAACTGTCGGAAATCCACGCACATCCTCATAGACCCATCCTTCTTCTTCACAAAAAGAATCGGAGCTCCCCAAGGCGACATACTCGATCTGATGAAGCCCTTCTCCAAGAGATCTTTCAATTGATCCTTCAGCTCTTTCAACTCTGCTGGCGCCAACCGATTCGGAGCTCTAGAAATCGAGGCGGTACCGGGCACCAACTCGATGCTGAAGTCGATCTCAAATCTCGGAGGGAATCCAGGAATCTCATCCGGGAACACATCTGGAAACTCTCGGACAATCGGGATGTCACTCAACTCCAATCGGGGCTCTTGGGAAACGTCAAGCGCGTAAATCATAAATCCAGCATTATCCAGCGATAACAGGCTAAACATCTCCATGGCGGACACCAGTGGAATATTCGAGCGCGAGTCAGCATCGTAGAACTCCCACTTCTCACCTGATTCATGGCGAAATCTCACCACACCATGAAAACAATCGACCGTAGCCTTATGGCTAGATAATACGTCCATCCCCAAGATGCAATCAAAATCTCTGATTCCCAAAACAATTAGATTGGACACCAAAACATGCTCATAAAATCGAAGCACACAATCCAACACCACTTCACGGGACCATAGACTCACACCAGCAGGGGTAGACATGGAAACAACATCACACAATGGGGAAGAACTCAACCCATGCTCACAAACAAACAACTCAGAAATAAAAGAGTGTGATGCTCCAGTGTCAAATAAAACTCTCACAGGATAATCGAAAATAGAGCATGTACCTGCGATCACTATGGCAGGCTCCTCAGCCTGATCTCTCATCAAAGCGTTCGCCTGGGCATGCCGTGGAATCTGGAACTGGGTTCTCAAAGGTGCTCCAAACCTAGAAGGCTCACGAGGTTGGAATCCAGATCGCTGGGTAGGGGCAGGAAATTGCGGTCTCTGAGAAGAACCCCCAGTGGATCCCTGCTGCGACGAAAATGAAGACTGGCCCATCAAAAAAGGACATACTCTTTGAAAATGTCCGGGCTGTCCACAGTTATGGTAAAACCCCTGAACTCCACGACACTGCGAAGTTGGATGCCTTCCTCCGCACTGTCCACAAGACATGCTGCCTGAACCACTGCCAGAACCAAAACTCGCCGAACCAGAGGAACTCGAATTTGCCTTCTTCTTGAACTGTTTCCCTCGAGGTCGAAACCTTTGGTGATTCGACTGCTGCTGCGACCCTTGAGGAGAATGGAAAGATTGTGACGCATCCTGCAAAGGCTGATAGGTGTGTCCAGTAGTCAGCTGAGTCGGAGCATCCTCCTCCAGCAAACTCTCCTCAATGTCCATTGCTCGCTTCACTGCCTCAATGTAGGTCGTAGGTGACCCACTCTCCCAAGTGATCACAGCCCCACTATCACGGAGAATACGAGAAGTACCTCTCCACCAGCGCTGTGCATTGCTCTCAGCTGCCAACATCGCTAGCTTCAGCCTCTTCTCAGGAGCGTACTCCAGAGTATCGAACAACTCCTCCATCTGAACTAACCAAGCCTCAGCCATCGCACCACCCTCGTCTGTAGAAAACGTCGGCGGGTTCTTCCGCTGAAACCTAGCTAAGACCAACTCCATCTCACCTATCTGTCTAGTAACGTTCTCAACCTGCTGCACATCGTCATCACTAGCCGCCCTAGACTCCTCCGCGGTACGTCTAGTAGTCCTACCTCTACCTCTCCTCGGCGGCATCTACACAAGTCTAGAGGTAAGATTTCATAGCAGATATATCAAATAGACAGATAAAAGATCACATAAGTCACGGAGCCAATCAAAGTCAAATCAAAACCCTGTGCTTAGACTCGAGTGTGATCAAAAGAAATCGAGCTTATCCCAGTTTAAGCTCTGATACCAAAAATTTCAGGCCCATGCTAATCACTCAAGATTACAGCACAATTAAGAACATAATCACGGAAGCGTAAAATCGGGCTTAAAAATTTTTCGAAATAAAATGGGCCTGAACTCAAAATCATCAGTCAAAATATTCATAATCAAAATACGAGTTGACTCAAACTCATATAAAACAGGTAACATCAAATCTCAATTCAAATACAGATCCCCAATACATAAAAACACGGGGCATTCCCCGGTTCAATACATATCATAAAATAACTGGGACTCAAGGGAACGGGGATCGACCAGCTGGCACTCCACTCTGTCCATCTTGGTTACTTGAAGATCCTGCAAATGCGTAACACATACCCAAACAACAAAAAAGCAGGAAAAGAAATACGAGGTCAAGCCTCAGTACGAAGAGCTATCAAAACAGCGAATCATGCAACATGCTATAAATCAATGCAATGAAATGCATGAGGGCTATCAAAGATCGGATAGCTAGACCAGTGTATCAACTGGCAATCATCTCAATCAGACTCTATACCCGCACGGTGTATCAACAGGGGAAATCATCGGTCCGTGATCTTCAGAGCCCGTCATCCCATTACAGCTCGGTGGTAGATGCTCGAATCCGGCAGTCACCACTCCGATGATAGCGTTGGAATTTTCAGGCACGACACATCTATCGGCCAGTCACAACGTGGCTTACAATCAGGTCATCAATCAATCTGTCAATCAGGCTCAAGATGTATGCTTGTATGCCAATCAATAGCCAATTCAAAATGCATAAAATTCAATACGTGAAAACAGTATGTAAAACTAAAACAATTCAACAAATCGTATCACGTAAAGTCACTGAATCACATCAGCAGATTTCATAACATCACAGCCATGTCCACGCATAAAGCTGTTAAATCTGCTCAATTCGTGCCTTCAATAGCTGATTTCTACCTCAA
This sequence comes from Dorcoceras hygrometricum, assembly GCA_001598015.1. Lineage (NCBI taxonomy): Eukaryota > Viridiplantae > Streptophyta > Magnoliopsida > Lamiales > Gesneriaceae > Dorcoceras > Dorcoceras hygrometricum. The sequence goes on along the minus strand of KQ991115.1, from coordinate 125,648 downwards.
CATATTTTACAAAGGCACGGCAAAACAACTGAAGCAAATCAGCTTCCTCCTGCTACTGCAATCACGGCAGGATGCACCTAGAACCTCAAATCTGTTAAGTAAACTCAATAATTAACTCAGGTCTAGTTCAAATCTGAACTTCTCAACAATATTTCCCACTGTCAAGAACCTAAATCCGATTCTCCTTCTAATCAAAGTACTAGAAGCTAATACTAAGCTTAGAATAGTAGGAAATCCTTACCCAGAAGCTGAATCTAGCGGAAATACTATCGGGTTCCACTGTTCGAAGAAAACAGCAACTTCGCGATCCTCTCCAAGGTCGTTCCACAGCCTCAAATGGGTAACAATAGAAGAGAAATTCACAAGGAATCCAGCACCACCAAAATCGCTCAAAACAACGGCGGAGAACGGCGGTAATCGACGAAAAAGAGTTATGGTGAACAGTAGCTAAAACGAGGGTTTGAAGATGGAGATAAGAAATATCGGGTTCGAAATAATTCTAAGTGTCGATCAACACTCATATATATATCTCCATACACCAGCTGCTGTTTCCCAAAATCATCAGACATCGAAACAGTAGGAATATAACAACAGAGTTATGGTGAACAGTAGCTAAAACGAGGGTTTGAAGATGGAGATAAGAAATATCGGGTTCGAAATAATTCTAAGTGTCGATCAACACTCATATATATATCTCCATACACCAGCTGCTGTTTCCCAAAATCATCAGACATCGAAACAGTAGGAATCTAACAACAAAAACCAGCTTTTCCTCTCAACAAAACCAGCAGAAACCATCACACGTTGCTTTCTCAAAGGAACATCAAAATGATGCCGCATCAACTAATCAAAACGACGCCGCAGCGCTCCAACAGCTGACGACAGATTCTCTTCCAAAACAACCAAAATCTGGTCACGCTAAATAACTCAAACGACGACGTATCAGGAACACGTCATCTTTGCTGCCAACAGCTGATCACAAAGCGTTACACTCAAAACGCTGCGTTCCAACTTAACAAAACGACGTCGCTTCACCATCAGCGACTGGTTCCTCAAACCAACAGCTGGTCGCTCGACTAAATCAATCCCTCACAATCGCAACTGCTGATTTCCGCTAAAATATCAGCAATCAACACCAAAAGGTTGACCAACACGTGTCACTTCCTCGTTAATCTCGCAATTGCGTGCCTGCTGCCAGCAGATACCTCTTCAAGTGCTACTACTGAATAGCGAAACGAAGACGCATCACTCATTCGCTACAGTAGAAATCTGAAATGCGCTACACCTGATTTCCATGTATTAACGCTACGTCTGATTTCACGAAACGGCAGCGTTTTACTTCTAAACGCCAGGGAATCAGATTTCACCAGAAATTGAAATTCTAAAATCTGAAATTTATAAATTCGAATTTATCAATCCTCAAAGGCGTCCCCACACTGTTCCATTTTGGATATATTCATGTCTACTCCAGTCTAAGCAAGTTGCGCATGTCATGTGAAGCGTTAGTACAATAATAGCAGATTTTGTGTGAATCAACTTAGATTCTGATCTGTATAAACAGATACAACACTAAGTAAATGGCAAAATCCACCTCTCAATCTTGTGGCAGACCAGATATATCTTCTGGAAACACGTCTTGAAAAACTCCTTCATTACTTTAACATCTAGCGACTCGGGTTTATTATCATCTAGTTCTGATAATGCACTAACTAAAAAGCCCTAATATTCCTTCCTCAGATAGCTCTGGGCTTTCATAGCTGATATCAGATTGGGGGTTCTATCGAGTCTATTAGCTCGGAACAAAATTGGGTTTCTGCTGGATGGTTTAACCTCTATGGTTCTTTGCTTAAAATCTATAATTAATCTGCGAACTTAGTTGTGAGTTATGGATGGTTAACATTTAATTTGGATAATTAATTGGGTTAGCATAGATCGGATTAGGTGTGAGATGATTTGGGACGGGACAGCCCTAAGCTGGTATGATTTAGGGAGCGCAAGCTGGTCTGTGTGGATGGAACAGCTCTGAGCTGTTACGTGTCATAGAACGCTGAGAAAGTCTTCCAGTTGCGAGCAGGTCGGGGCGTGGATCAGCTCTGGGTTAGTTGTCGTAAACAGTTCGAGCTGGAGGGTTCAATGTTTATAAATGGTTGTCGCAAGGTATTCAGGGTACTCTGAGCTGGTAGTGAAGAGACGTCGTTTTGGAGAAAATAGCTTAGAGGGGCGCAATCTGGTAGTACTGTGCGGACCGGCACGGTTCGTGATTTTAGTGCAGACCAGCATGGTTCATTAGTTTCCAGCTTAGGCGAGAGCTGAACGTGTGCGAGCTGGTCTATGTACGTGTGATCTGTTTGTCCCCAGTTGAGGTGTGGTACGATGTCGTTTAACGATAGCAGTTTAGACACTAGCTGGTGGTTCGTGTGAGCTAGCCAAGGCGTAATCTGTTCAATAGCTGTGAGCTGTTGCGTGCGTTGCGATCTGTTGTTGGACAGCAGGACGGGCGTGTGATCTATTCTGGTAGCACAAAATGGATGACGTATACCAGCTTGGACCCTGAGCTGTCAATGGCTACTGTTCACCAGATCACGAGAGACTTAATCTATACATATAGAGGACGTTGACCTTGTCCACGCTACTCTTTCCAACATTTAGAATATTTCTCTCCCGTAAACTTACCCTCTACTGTAGCGAAACCCTTACTGTTCATCGTAATCTATTTTCTCCGATTCCCGGTGGTAGACGATGTAGCTTGGAGCAAGGTTGATAGCGTTGAATTCCTCTTTCCAAGACGCTTCTTTCTATACCTATTTCGAAGGCTTTGGTGGACAAGAAGATTGCACACGAAGGAGCTACAATGTGCTATCTATTCGTAATCCAGCCGATTGGGTCTTCCTTTTAGGTAGTGATTTCGAGTAATTGTTAGATCCTCACTTATGCTCCGTTTAGAGCTAGCTATAATGTTTAAGGGGTAGGATAGAACTGGGTTGAGCTGGTGGATTCCAGTACGATATTCTGTGCTTACTGTCCCTGAGCTGATTATTGTGTTTGGTTAAGCAGGTTTTAGATCTGAGTTGTTCAGGACTCTTGTTGTGATAATTGTAGCACAGAAGCTACGGTAAGGATTTGAGCTTGTATTACAGCTTTGAGATAAGCTTGGATATATGTGTATGCTTGCTGGTATGTTGTGCAGTGTGTATGCTATCGTGCTGATGTTATCTACTGATATTCTGTGTTGGTTATTGCAAGCTGTTGCATCGACATACAGACATTTTTCCCTGTTGAGCTCATACCCTGTTAGAAATCTGCTGTTGTGCTAACCCGTGTGTACCAGGATGCTTCGATTGAGGACGATTGGCAATACCATGCTCCTCATTTCCCTGTTGATCTAGTTGTTAGCCGCTATGAGACGAGTGGATAGCTACCACGCTCTCATGAGCTTTGGAAACAACAGGTTGAGTAATCTGGCTTACGCTTCTGGCACAGTGTGTTGGGACTAATGGATAGCTACCACGCTCTCACATACATCGTGGCTACTTCTCTCTTTCGACCTGTGTAATCTGTTGTGTTGTTCTTGAGCTCCTTTGACGTCCTGTTTCGATTGTATTCTTTTGTACTCATGCATATCACATTCATCTATATCTGTTGCTATCTAATTGCTGTTTTAAGTTTCTCTCCGTACTGCGGTTTGACCCCTGTCCCTTTGGGGCTGTTAGGTTTGTTTTGTGCCATTCCGGTTTTCCAGGTTATTCAGCTGGCCGTGGAGGTGAGTCAACTGGTGATGCCCCCAGAGGTTGAATAGAGTGTCCCAGATATATATATATATATATATCTATAGATGTATTGGTTGTTGCCGGGGAATGCCCCGTGCCACCGTTGTAACTATTTTTTGTTTCAGTTGGTATTGTATGCAAATACTCGCTGTATTTTTAGTTGTGGTGTGCAGCTTTTTGGTCTTTGTAAAACCAATATTTTGAGTATTAAGTGCATTTTGAAATTATGTTTTCTAAGTCAGTCCAAAGCGAAAAACTTTAGCCACTATTTAATGCTTCCATGTTTGTGGTTGCGTGTTTAATCTCTGTTTTGTGCATCGGGCCTGACATCAGAGCTTAAACTGGGATAAGCTTAAATTTTTTTGATCACACTTGAGTCTAGGCACTGTGTTGCTTGTTGCGTGTGCTTGACTATGTGTTATATCTGCTGTGTGATCTTATCGCCTTAGAGTTTTCTTAGATGCCGCCTAGACGTATGGGTAGAGCGAGAAGGCAGATTCCGATAGAATCTAAGGCTCAGAACGATGAGGGTGAGTGCAATATTCTAGTTTGTAGGCGCGGGAGACAGGTTGATGACGAGGTGGATATGTTGGCAGCCCGTATAGACGATATGGAACTGATTATGGCTAGGTTTCAGCGTATTAATCCTCAAACGTTCAATGGTGACGAGTCAAGTTCCAATGCTGAGTCCTGGTTGCAGCACATTACAGGGATGTTTGATTGAGTGCGGTAAGACGATGATCGTAGGCTGAGTCTAGCTACCTTTCAACTGAGGAAGACTGCAGAGCGTTGGTGAAGAGGTGCTTCACGAACTCTTTGGAAGACTGGAGTGGGAATAACTTGGAACAGTTTTTGTATTGCATTTCCACAGGAGTAAGTCCCGAAGTCTTACGTTAATGCCCGGGAGCGCGAGTTCGATAACTTGGTTCAGGGAACCATGTCTGTGGAGGAGTATGCTAGAATGTTTTCTTCTCTCCTTGCTTATGTTCCTCATGTGTCCGGTCGTGAGAGGGCGAAGAGAAATAGATTCTTGTAAGGTCTGAATGAAGATCTTTATTCCTTGGTGTTGGCGAGTTCACCTACTAGCTATGCGGATGCGGTAGACAAGGCTATGGATATTGAGGAAGGGTTGCGGAACCATAGGTCTCGGGTTCAGCCCCAAGCTACTCAAGGTACTCGTCCCAACGTTCAAGGGGCACAGTCTTCCCAACCTTCTCAGTCATCCCAGCAGCCCCACCTGACATCACAACAATCTGGTCGTCACAGGTTCAGACCCCGTGGCCATCAGTTTAAAAAGAAGCCGGGTTCTAGTTCTTCCGGTTCAGGAAGTTCGAGCAGCAGTAGCAGTCCCAGGGCCAAATTTTATGGTCAATGTGGAGGTAAATACCCTTCGACACAGTGTGTAGGGTTTCAGGGTGTTTTCAATCTTTGCGAGAAGTATGGGCATTTTTGCGAGAGTATGTCCTTTGGCTGGATCTCATCATACCGCAACCCCACCGTAGAGCCGTTCTGGCGGGTAATCTCAAGGTCGTTCTTTCCCTGTTCAGCAGTAGAAGATGGGGGAAAATCAGCACAGGTCGTTCCAGCAGCCTGGTCCTTCACGTTTTTGACAGTTCTCAGGGCCTCAGCAGGCCCAAGTAAATGCCATGACCAGGGAGAAAACAGAGGGCACGCCTAGAGGAGTGATTTCAGGTACCTGTATTGTTTTTTACTTTCCAGCACGTGTGTTGTTTGATACTGGAGCATCACATTCATTTATAGCTGATGCATTTATTGTTGAGAATTGTTTGCATACCACCCTTTTTGCGTGATGTTGTTTCTGTTGCGACTCCTATCGGCGTGAGCTTGTTCTCCCAAGAGATTGTGTCGAATGGCATACTTAGGTTTGGCGAGAATGTTCTAGTAGCAAATTTGATCCGATTAGTTATGTAGGATTTCGATTGTATATTGCGAATGGACGTGTTGTCTAGTTTTAGGGCCACCGTGGATTGTTTCCATGGCTTTGTGCGCTTTCGGCCCCAGTCTGGCGAGAAGTGGAATTTATACGGCCATGATTCACAATCGAAGATTCCGTTGATCTCTGCTATGGAGATGTTTGGCCTACTGTCGTTGGAAAATTCAGGATTCATGATTTACGCTTTAGACGCATCCTCAACGTCGTGTGTGGAGTTTATTGACATCCCGTCGCTCGTGATTTCCCTGATGTGTTTCCAGAGGAGATTCCTGGTTTCCCTCCGAGAAGGGAGATTGACTTCAGCATTGAGTTGGTGCCTGGTACAGCTCCTATTTCACGAACCCCGTATTGTTTAGCACCAGCCGAGTTGAGAGAGCTGAAGGTAAAGCTTAGCGATCTACTGGATAAAGCCTTCATTCGGCCAAGAATGTCACTGTGGGGAGCTCATATTCTGTTTGTGAAGAAGAAAGACGGTTCAATGTGGATGTGCATCGACTTTCGGCAACTGAACAAGGCTACTATGAAGAATAAGTACCCATTACCGAGGATCGTGATTTATTCGATCAGCTTCAAGGTTCATCTGTGTATTCTAAGATTGATTTGCGTTCAGGGTATCATCAGTTGAGAATTCGAGAGGAAGATGTTGCGAAAACTGCGTTTAGAACGAGATACGGGCACTACGAGCTTGTGGTTATGACGTTCGGTTTGACTAACGCCCCTGCAGTTTTCATGGACTTAATGAACCGAGTCTTTAGAGAGTTCATCGATCAGTCATGATTGTGTTCATCGATGACATATTGGTTTACTCAAAGACTCTCCTGCAACATAAAGAGCACTTAAGGCTATTCCTCTAAACACTTCGAGACTCACAGATATATTCCAAGTTCTCTAAATGTGAGTTTTGGTTAGATAAAGTGGTGTTTCTGGGTCATGTCATTTTGGCTGAAGGATTATCTGTTGACCCTAGTAAAGTAGAGGCTGTTGTAAACTGGGAACGTCAGAAGAACATCTCGGAGATTCGCAGCTTTTTGGGTTTGGCTAGCTATTATCGACGCTTCATTGAGGGATTCTCTAGTATAGCTAAGCCTATGACACAGCTGACCTAGAAAGATAAGATATTTGTTTGGACGGAGGGATGCGAGAATAGCTTTCAACTGCTCAAAGAGAAGCTAACTATAGTGCCGATGTTAGCTTTACCTTCGGGTTCAGGAGGTTTTGTGGTCCGTTCTGATGCTTCTCTTAGTGGATTGGGTTGCATGTTGATGCAGCATGGTCAAGTCATTGCGTATGCTTCCCGTCAGTTGAAACCCTATGTGACTCGATACCCGATTCACGACTTGGAGTTGCGGCCGTTGTCTTTGCTTTGAAGATTTGGCGCCACTATCTTAATGGCGAACAGTTTGTGGTGATACTGATCACAAAAGTCTTCATTACCTCTTCTCCCAGTCCGACTTGAATGTGAGACAACGTAGATGGATGGAGTTGCTTAAAGATTTCGATTGCGAGATTAATATCAGCCTGGGAAAGTGAATGTAGTTGCTGATGCGCTTAGCAGGAAAGCTCAAGTGTTGATTCTTGCATCGCTAAATATCGCTAAGGTCCATGAGCATCTGAACACTACTTGTTGGCGTTTCTACTCAGGTGATGATTATGTTGTGGTGTAATCTTTTCAAGTTGAGCCACAGATTGTTTCGGACATCAAGAAGACTCAGAGAACTGATCCCTATATTCAGCTGAAGTTGAAGACTCAAGCTGGAAAGTTGGAGGATTACTCTATCACATCTGATGGTTGTTTGAGGTTTCGGGGCAGGTTAGTAGTGCCTAACCTGATTGATTTGAGGGAAATGATCTAAATGGAAGATCACTACAGTTGACATAGTGTCCATCCTGGTGCAAGGAAGATGTACCATGCCTTAAAACCACACTATTGGTGGGCAGAATTGAAGAACGATGTTGCTGAATTTGTCTCTCGTTGTTTGAATTTTCAGCAAGGCGGAAAGGATGAGACCTGGTAGACTATTGCAGAGTTTAGATGTGCCCCAATGGAATTGGGAGCATGTAACGATGGATTTTGTGACCCATTTGCCTCATTCCAGCCGAGGAAGTGATTCTATTTGGGTGGTGATTGACAGGCTTTCGAAGTCATCTCACTTCATTCCCTACAATATAACGAATTCCCTGAAGAAAATGGCGAAATTGTACATCGATTTTGTAGTTCGAGTGTTAGAGTAGATGCCCAACTAGCCAACTTGTGGCATGTGGGTTTATAGACTCTTGTATATGACAGTCTTTATATATGATATTTGCGTTTATTTATGGCGTTCTTTACTTTCATTGTGTTGTATGATGATTAACAATTGCGTTGAGTAAAGACCTAGAATGCACTATAGTGTATGTTAGATGTGATAGTGGGTATGACGGCTATCATGAAACACATCTAATAGTCACTGTGTATTCTGAACAAGTTCCTAGTCGATTGGGCCGTCAAAACGAGGATAAGGCCTCCCGAGCTCGAGACTAGTATCTGCGATGCGAATTACCATGTTTCATTGGTAGGGAACATTGTGATGTTCTGAGAATGCAGATAGATAGTGATCTGGTGATCTATCGAACTACCCTCGTTCGGACTTTCCAAGTGGTTACCATTTGTTGAGTGGATAAGTCCGAGGTCTTGGTTGTACTTATTAGTCCTCATGACTCGAAACGTCATTGAGACTCTACATGATAGGCGTCTCACTTTGACCCGTTTGCCGACTCAATTGGGGTCATGAGGCGGCGGGATTGGGTGAGACCCCGATGCATGTAGGAGTCGATGCATCGTTGTCGAGGATTCACCGCTCGCAGACATGCGTGGATATCCTATGTTATCTGAGGAGACGATAGTGTATAAATCTCTGGCCAGTGTACTAGAAGTGTTTTAGGTAAATGGGTTTACCTAGTAACACTCGCGATGTCACTATTCGATCTCCAAGATGTATGCATAGCTATCGGATCTATAACGATCTCGATTTACCAATGGTCGTTGATCTGATCGGGATATATGGATTGAAAGGACCGTACTGTACGCTAACCAAGACCAACTGGTTCTTGCAGGCACTATCAGTGATACCTAGGGGATCATGGGGCGATGTTGCTAGACGCTCTTACCATAATCCGATGGGCAAGTCCGAAATTGTGATTTCGGAGCCACAATGGTTGTGGGCCCACGACTAGCTGTATCCCTGAACCATTGAGGGTCACACAAGTACTGGATTCGAGATTCCCGCACGGATACTGAGCTCAATGTGTTGAGCATAGGAGGAGGATTTTGGAAGTGCGACTTCCTAAAAGTCAACATGGGTCAAATCGTGATTTCCCGCTGTTGAGGGGCACAACGATCATTTTGCCATTTAGGGTTTGATGATCTGAAAAATTGTTTTTCACATCATAATATTCAGTTTTGGAAACTGAGACGATCGGTCCGATCTGATCGGCGATCGGAGTTGTAATGAAGTCGTAGTGATGGATATCGTCATTTGGACCCGGGTCCGTTGGGCCGGTCCAAGTCCTCCACTAATCTACTTAAAGTAGACAAGGGCTTCATTAGTTATAATACAGTGATTGACAGGCTTTCGAAGTCATCTCACTTCATTCCCTACAATATGACGAATTCCCTGAAGAAAATGGCGAAATTGTACATCGATTTTGTAGTTCGATTGTTAGAGTAGATGCCCAACTAGCCAACTTGTGGCATGTGGGTTTATAGACTCTTGTATATGACAGTCTTTATATATGATATTTGCGTTTATTTATGGCGTTCTCTACTTTCATTGTGTTGTATGATTATTAACAATTGCGTTGAGTAAAGACCTAGAATGCACTATAGTGTATGTTAGATGTGATAGTGGGTATGACGGCTATCATGAAACACATCTAATAGTCACTGTGTATTCTGAACAAGTTCCTAGTCGATTGGGCCATCAAAACGAGGATAAGGCCGCCCGAGCTCGAGACTAGTATCTGCGATGCGAATTACCATGTTTCATTGGTAGGGAACATTGTGATGTTCTGAGAATGCAGATAGATAGTGATCTGGTGATCTATCAAACTACCCTCGTTCGGACTTTCCAAGTGGTTACCATTTGTCGAGTGGATAAGTCCGAGGTCTTGGTTGTACTGATTAGTCATCACGACTCGAAACGTCATTGAGACTCTACATGATAGACGTCTCACTTTGACCCGTTTGCCGACTCAATTGGGGTCATGAGGCGGCGGGATTGGGTGAGACCCCGATGCATGTAGGAGTCGATGCATCGTTGTCGAGGATTCACCGCTCGCAGACATGCGTGGATATCCTATGTTATCTGAGGAGACGATAGTGTATAAATCTCTGGCCAGAGTACTAGAAGTGTTTTAGGTAAATGGGTTTACCTAGTAACACTCGCGATGTCACTATTCGATCTCCAAGATGTATGCATAGCTATCGGATCTATAACGATCTCGATTTACCAATGGTCGTTGATCTGATCGGGATATATGGATTGAAAGGACCGTACTGTACGCTAACCACGACCAACTGGTTCTTGCAGGCACTATCAGTGATACCTAGGGGATCATGGGGCGATGTTGCTAGACGCTCTTACCATGATCCGATGGGCAAGTCCGAAATTGTGATTTCGGAGCCACAATGGTTGTGGGCCCACGGCTAGCTGTATCCCTGAACCATTGAGGGTCACACAAGTACTGGATTCGAGATTCCCGCACGGATACTGAGCTCAATGTGTTGAGCATAGGAGGAGGATTTTGGAAGTGCGACTTCCTAAAAGTAAACAGGGGTCAAATCGTGATTTCCCGCTGTTGAGGGGCACAACGATCATTTTGCCATTTAGGGTTTGATGATCTGAAAAATTGTTTTTCACATCATAATATTCAGTTTTGGAAACTGAGACGATCGGTCCGATCTGATCGGCGATCGGAGTTGTAATGAAGTTGTAGTGATGGATATCGTCATTTGGACCCGGGCCCGTTGGGCCGGTCCAAGTCCTCCACTAATCTACTTAAAGTAGACAAGGGCTTCATTAGTTATAATACACATGTATCACAACTCCAAAAACCCTAACCCTAGCACACCTTGGCCGCCCCGTCCTCTCCCAAAAGCCGCCGCCGCCGTCGGCCTCCACCGCCACCGCCGCCGTCGCCGCTAATTGATCGGACTTGCTCCGATCAGTTTTTCGAGGAGAATCCGTCCGTGCTGATCTCATCAGGCCTTATAGTGCAGGCTGACGAAGGAGTCTCCCTTCCAGTCGTGGACCTGATTGACGAATCTACAGCCGCCTACCGTGAAGAGCCGGTCTTCTTGTAATTCCGGTTGGAGCCAGGCGCAAGTCGCCAGCAAGGTAATTGACTAAACGCTCTATGAATGGTTCATAGTTTGCAGTTATTTTGATTGTATTGAACGTTTCCCGGCCTAATTTTATTCTTCCGTTGTCTCGCCGGGAGACAGGATCCGGATCCGCCAAGGTTCCCCAACAGTGGTATCAGAGCTATGGCTCGGATCCTTCAATACAATTGTGCCATATTGCATCAGATCTCGAGTTTTGAAATCGAAAAAAAAACAAAAAAAATTTTTGGTATGGCCGCCGGCCACCGCCGTGTGCGGCGGCACCCCTCTCTCGCGTGCACTCATGCGCGCGACTTGCGCGCTGGCCGCGCAGGGGAGGCGATCGCTAGCCTTGTCCAGCGAAACACATTGCGCTGTTGATGGCCGACGCTGGGCGCTTCCTTCTCGCATGGTGGCCGGACGCTTGGCGCCGCTTCACGTGAGGAGATCGGCCGCTGGCTGCTGGACGCGCAATTGGTTGCACGATGATGCGCGTGGCCGTGCGCCTGGAATGGCGCGGCGATGCGAGACATCGCTTGCGGCCTTGCGCCGCACATAATTTGTTGGCGGCGGCCGCCGCTGTGCGGCCGCCGTCCGGTGATGATCTCCGGCAGAATTTAGCGACGGCTGTATTTTTCTTCTTGGTTAAGTTCGGGCCCGTCCCGGGCAGCCCATGAAGTTTTCGGGCCGATATTCGATATCGGGCCGATTTTGGTCAATTTTGAGATTTTTGGGCCCAAAATTGTTTTTGGCCCAATATGATGCAATTAAAATAGCAAAATACGATTTTAATTGTAAAATATGATTTTATAATTAAATATGATTTTGTTGATTAAAATTTGATTTTATCGACAAAATGCGATTTTATTATAAAATGCGATTTTATGATTAAAATATGATTTTGCGATAAATAATTTGATTATTTAATTTATGCATATTAATTAGATTGATTGCATGATTGGATGATCGAGAGCCATGATTGGGTGCAAATGGGTGTACAAGAGGAAACTTGGGCCTGATGGTAAGGTAATGACCTACAAGGCGCGACTGGTCGCGAAAGGTTACACTCACACGCAAGGTGTTGACTATGATGAAACCTTCTCGTCAGTCGCAATGTTCAAGTCAATTAGAATCTTGTTAGCCATAGCCGCATGGTACGCTATGAGATATGGCAAATGGATGTGAAAACTGCGTTCGTTAATGGAAACATTAAGGAAGAGATCTATATGTCGCAGCCTGAGGGTTTCACATCTGTTGGAAGCGAGCATAAGGTATGCAAGCTTCAGAGATCGATCTACGGTCTCAAACAGGCATCGCGAAGTTGGAACCTGAGATTCGATGAAACAATTAAGGAATTCGGTTTCATCAAGAATCCCGAGGAGCCATGTGTATATAAGAAGTTAGTTAAAAGCGCCGTGACATTCCTCGTACTTTATGTTGATGACATTCTACTCATTGGGAATGATGTAGGAATGCTGCAGTCAACTAGAGTATGGTTGTCTAGTAGATTCTTGATGAAAGTCATGGGTGAAGCATCCTATATTCTTGGAATACAGATCTATCGGGATAGATCGAAACGGATGCTCGGACTCACACAAGCTACCTACATCGATACCATACTTAAGCGGTTCTCTATGGAAGAGTCCAAGAGAGGACACCTAGCTATGTGCCATGGGGTCACTCTATCTAAGTCTATGTGTCCGAAGACTGATGAGGAGATAGAGAGTATGACTCGTGTGCCATATGCCTCGGCAATAGGTAGTATTATGTATGGCATGATCTCCACTAGACCGGATGTCGCATATGCTCTGAGTGTCACGAGCCGCTACCAGGCCAACCCCGGCCAACTACATTGGAAGGCTGTGAAGGATATTCTTAAGTAATTACGAAGGACTAAGAATATGTTCATGGTCTATGGGGGTGGTGAACTGAAACTGGAAAGCTACACTGATTCAGCTTCCAGTGTGACGTGGATGATTCGAAGTCAACCTCTGGATTTGTATTCATGCTCAATGGTGGTGCTGTCTCTTGGAAGAGTTCCAAGCAAGACACCATCGTGGATTCAACCACTGAGACTGAGTACATTGCAGCATCTGCTGCTGCTAAGGAGGCCGTTTGGATAAGGAATTTCGTCCAAGAGTTGGGCGTCATTCCTAATGGAGTTGGTCCAGTCCCGGTGTACTGCGACAACACGGGTGCCGTTGCGCAAGCAAAGGAGCCCAGGTCTCACCAAAGATCCAAACACATACTGAGGAAATAACACATAATCCGGGATATTGTGGCTAGAGGTGACATAGC
>KQ991115.1:79980-93465 GCA_001598015.1 Dorcoceras hygrometricum | reverse complement strand
CAAGTATATTTAATATATACACTAATGTGATTAGGGCTTAAGAGATAGATTACCACACTACTCTAAACCCTAGAGCACCCATTCGGCCGCCCCCCTCTCCTCACTAGCCGCCGCCGCCGTCGGCCACCACGCCGCTGCCGCCGCCCCTCGCCGGAGTTGCTCCGGCCAAATTTTTGAGGAGAATCCATCTGCGCTGATCTCATCAGGCCTTCTAGTGCAGGCTGACGAAGGAGTCTCCCTTCCGGTCGTGGACCTGATTGACGAATCTACAGCCACCTACCGTGAAGAGCCGGTCTTCTTGTAATTCCGGTTGGAGCCAGGCGCAAGTCGCCAGCAAGGTAATTGACTAAACGCCCTATGAATGGTTCATAGTTTGCAGTTTTTTGATTTTATTGAATGTTTCCCGGCCTAATTTTATTCTTTCGCTGCCTCTCCGGGAGACGGGATCCGGATCCGCCAAGGTTCCCCAACATCGATTGCATGGAGTGCCTGTATCCATAGTTTCAAATAGAGATCCGAGGTTCACTTCCAGATTTTGGAAAAGTTTACAAGCAGCTTTAGGTACCAGATTGGCTATGAGTACAACCTATCATCCCCAAACCGATGGCCAATCTGAGAGGACTATACAGACCTTGGAAGATATGCTACGAGTTGTTGTTACGGATTTCAGTGGTCGCTGGCAGATTCGTTGTCGCTGGTGGAATTTTCGTACAATAACAGCTACCATGTAACAATTGTAATGGCACCATTCGAAGCATTGTATGGTAGGAGGTGCAGATTGCCAATCTCTTGGGAATAAGTAGGGGAAAAGCAGCTGTCTGCACCCTAGTTTGTGCAGCAAATTAGGAATCAAGTTGATCTAATTAGACAGAGTATGAAGGCTGCACAAGATCGCCAAGCTAACTATGCAAATCGGAGCCGTAGGTATTTAGAATTTCAGGTCGGTGATCGAGTGTTCTTGAAGTTTCTACTTTAGAAGTGTTATGAGAATTGGACACAAGGAAAAGTTAGCTCCTCGTTACGTTGGACCTCATGAAATTGTGGAAAGGATCGGTCCTTTGGCTTATCGTTTGTTGAGCCACTCGAGCTGTCCTCACTTCACGATGCGTTTCACGTGTCTATGTTGAGGAAGTATGAACCAGATCCTTCACATGTGCTACAAACTGATGAGGTAGAGCTAGATCGAACACTGAGTTATGTTCAGTATCCCTTGAAGATTTTGGACACGAAGGAGAAACAGTTTAGGAACAAGACCATTCCCTTAGTGATGGTTCAGTGGAGCAAAATGGCAGAGAAGAAGCTACGTGGGAGTTAGAGGAGAAGATGCTGCATGAGTGGCCTCATCTATTTCAGTATGCATCTTACTATCTTCCATAGATATAATTATCCTTAACCCATGGTTAGTAGTTGTTCTATGTGGTTTAGAACTGTTTTGCATAATATGTTTGCGTATTCTCAGTTCTGGTGATGTGATGATATTTCTATGATGCTGAGGTTTTGATCGATTCAGGAGTTTGTTGTTTGATTTCGAGGACAAAATCCTTTTTAGTGGGGGTGAAATGTGAGGTATGGTTGGTTAACAACTAATTTGGATAATTAATTGGGTTAGCATAGACCGGATCAGGTGTGAGATGATCCGGGATGGGCCAGCCCTGAGCTGGTATGCTTTAGGGATCGCAAGCTAGTCTGTGTGGATGGAACAACTCTGAGCTGTCACGTGTCGTAGAACGCTGAGCAAGTCTTCCAGTTGTGAGCTAGTCGGGCGTGGATCAGCTCTGGATTAGTTGTCATAGAACGGTTCGAGCTGGAGGGTTGGATGGTTTATAAATGGTCGTCTCAATCTATTCTGGATACTCTGAGCTGGTAGCGAAGCGACGTCATTTTGGAGAAACCAGCTTAGAGGGGCGGAATCTGGTAGTACTGTGCGGACCGGCCCGGTTCTTGGTTTTAGTGCAGACCGGCACGGTTCATGAGTTTCCAGCTTAGGTGAGAGCTGAATGTGTGCGAGCTAGTCTACGTACGTGTGATTTGGTGTTCCCCAGCTAAGGTGTGGTACGATGTCGTTTAACGATAGCAGTTTTGACGCTAGTTAGATGGTTCGTGTGAGCTAGCTAAGGTGTAATCTATTCAATAGCTGTGAGCTGTTGCGTGCGTTGCGATCTATTTTTGGACAGCAGTACGGGTGTGTGATCTGTTCTGGTAGCGCAAACTCGATGACGTATACCAGCTTGATCCTGAGCTGTCAATGGCTACTGTTCACCAGATTGCGGGAGACTTAAGCTATATATATAGAGGACGTTGACCTTGTGCACGCTACTCTTTCCAACACTTAGAATATTTCTCTCCCGTAAACTTACCTTCTACTGTAGCGAAACCCTTATTGTTCAACGTAATTTATTTTCTCCGATTCCCGGCGGTAGACGACATAGATTGGAGCAAGGTTAGTAGCGTTGAATTCATCTTTCCAAGACGCTTCTTCCTGTACCTCTTTCGAAGGCTTTGGTGGACTAGAAGAGTGCCCATGAAGGAGCTAAAATGTGCTATCGGTTCGTATTCCGGTCGATTGAGTCTTCCTTCCAGGTATTGCTTTCAAGTAAGTGTTAGATCCTCCCTTACACTTCGTTTAGAGCTAGCTATTATGTTTAAGGGGTAGGATAGAACTGGGTTGAGCTGGTGGCTTCCAGTACGATATTCTGTGCTTATTGTCCCTGAGCTGATTATTGTGTTTGGCTAAGAAGGTTTCAGATCTGAGTTGTTAGGGACTCTTGTTGTGGTGATTGTAGCATAGAAGCTAAGGTACGGATTTGAGCTTGTATTACAGCTTTGATATAAGCTTGGATATATGGGTATGCTTGCTGGCTGTTGTGCAGTGTGTATGCTATCGTGCTGATGTTATCTACTGATATTCTCTGCTGGTTGTTGCAAGCTGTTGCATAGGCATACACGCATTTTCCCTGTTGAGCTCATACCCTGTTAGCAATCTGCTGTTGTGCTAAACCGTGTGTACCAGGATGCTTCGATTGAGGACGAGCGGCAATACCGTGCTCCTCATTTCCCTGTTGATCTAGTTGTTAGCCACTATGAGACGAGTGGATAGCTACCACACTCTCATGAGCTTTGGCAACAGCAGGTTGAGTATCTGGCTTATGCTTCTGATACAGTGTGTTGGGACGAGTGGATAGCTACCACGCTCTCACATACATCGTGGCTACTTTTTGTCTTTCGACCTAATCCGTTGTGTTGTTCTTGAGCTCCTTTGACGTCCTGTTTCGATTGTATTCTGTTGTACTCATGCATAGCACATTCATCTATATCTGTTGCTGTCTAATTGCTATTTTAAGTTGACCCCTGTGTTAGAGTAGATGCCCAACTAGCCAACTTGTGGCGTGTGGGTTTTATTGACTCTTGTACAAACGATCTTTATATATGATATTCGCATTCTTTTATATGGCATTCTTTACTTTCATTATGTGTGTAATGATTTACAATTGTGTTGAGTAAAGACCTAGAATACACTAAAGCGTATGTTAGATGTGATAGTGGGTATGACGGCTATCATGAAACACATCTAATAGTCGCTGTGTATTCTGAACATGTTCCTAGTCGATTGGGCCGTCAAAATGAGGATAAAGCCGCCCGAGTTCGAGACTAGTATCTGCGATGCGAAGTACCATGTTTCATTGGTAGGGAACATTGTGATGTTGTGAGCATGCAGATAGATAGTGACCAGGTGATCTATCGAACTACCCTAAGGGGTAGGATAGAACTGGGTTGAGCTGGTGGCTTCCAGTACGATATTCTGTGCTTATTGTCCCTGAGCTGATTATTGTGTTTGGCTAAGCAGGTTTCAGATCTGAGTTGTTAGGGACTCGTTTTTGTGGTGATTGTAGCATAGAAGCTAAGGTACGGATTTGAGCTTGTATTACAGCTTTGATATAAGCTTGGATATATGGGTATGCTTGCTGGTATGTTGTGCAGTGTGTATGCTATCGTGCTGATGTTATCTACTGATATTCTCTGCTGGTTGTTGCAAGCTGTTGCATAGGCATACACGCATTTTCCCTGTTGAGCTCATACCCTGTTAGCAATCTGCTGTTGTGCTAAACCGTGTGTACCAGGATGCTTCGATTGAGGACGAGCGGCAATACCGTGCTCCTCATTTCCCTGTTGATCTAGTTGTGCCGCTATGAGACGAGTGGATAGCTACCACACTCTCATGAGCTTTGGCAACAGTAGGTTGAGTATCTGGCTTATGCTTCTGGTACAGTGTGTTGGGACGAGTGGATAGCTACCACGCTCTCACATACATCGTGGCTACTTTTTGTCTTTCGACCTAATCCGTTGTGTTGTTCTTGAGCTCCTTTGACGTCCTGTTTCGATTGTATTCTGTTGTACTCATGCATAGAACATTCATCTATATCTGTTGCTGTCTAATTGCTATTTTAAGTTGACCCCTGTCCCTTTGGGGCTGTTTGGTTTGTTGTGTGTCATTCAGGTTTTCCTCAGCTGGCCGTGGAGGTGAGTCATCTGGTGATGCCCCCAGAGGTTGAATAGAGTGTCCCAGATATATATATCTATAGATGTATTGGTTATTGCTGGGGAATGCCCCGTGCTACCGTTGTAACTAGTTTTGGTTTCTGTTGGTGTTGTATGCAGATACTTGCTGTATTTGTAGTTGTGGTGTGAAGATTTTTGGTCGTTGTAAAACCAATATTTTGAGTATAAGTGTATTTTTAAATTATGTTTTCTAAGTCAGCCAAAGCAAAAAACTTTAGCCACTATCTAATGCTTCCGCGTTTGTGATTGCGTGTTTAATCTTTGTTATGTGCATCGGGCTTGACATTAGTTAACTAATATATTCCCAAGATCAAATCAAACTCAAGCATGGGTAATACTATCAAATCTGCATATACGTAATATCCCTGCAGCTTAAGCTGTATGTTGCAAAATATACTATTGGTTAATAAATTTTCTCCCGATGATAAGTTGACACAATAACCTCTTGCTAATACTTCTGGTTGGATAGGTAATTCTTAGAAAAAATGCTGATACAAAAGAAAGGGTTGCACCAGAATCTAACAAGATTATAGCAGGCATACTGGCGACAACAATTCTACCTGTAACTACCATAGAGTCTGGTTGAGCCCGATCTGCTGTCAATACATAGGCTCTGATGGTGATGAGTTGCTTCAACTGCTGGAAATCCCTAGAGGTGTGGCCTGGATTTCCACGTTTGTAACACCCGTTCTGGCCATCTCGGCACTAACCAGTATGGTTCCTTTGACAAACTACAAACTGGCCTGTCATCAATCTAAGGAACTGCGTTGATCAGTTGGGGTTGTAGAGGTCTTTGTCCCTGGGACCTCTGCTGGTTTTTTTAGGTCTCTTAGATTGCTTCTGGTCCATATGTTGAAAGGCTTGACGTTTTTGGTGTCGCTCTTTCCCTATCTCCTTCCAATCTTGTTCAGCTTGGAGTCTTTATCCACTGGTAATTTGGCTCCTACCCACCAAATCATTGTGTCGTCCCTTAACTAGTAGATGGCAAATCCAAATCTTCCTGAAAATTCTTTTGGCCTCTGGCGTCTAAACTTTTTCTGAGGATTCTCGTGACTAAATCCTTGATTTGATGATTGGAAATTCCTAAGCTAGACTACCATACTAGTTGATCCAGCAATAAGCCATGCTTTCTATAACTCGCGTATTACTATCAATACTAACATCTTCATTCATAGCTTCTTTCTTTCTCTTCCTCTTTCTGACATATCTGAACTATAACCCAAACCCACCCCACGAATATCATGAAAGAATACTGTATACTATAACATGAACATAAAACTCACAGATTAACTGAAGTGGTTGGTGAGAACCGTCTCTGACTGGAAGAAGTGTTTATCTCAAAGACCATGATCTGATACCAATTGTAACGACCATGTTTTTTGAATAGTAATTATAATAAATTGAAGATTTTGAATTGAATGATAATCAAAATTTGTTACTTGGTCCAAAAACAATTAACCAAATACTTCTGGGCTAAATTGTGAAATTAATGAAATTTCATACTTTGAGCTGGAAAAACGTTCAGAATTTATACATGTGCGGAATTCAAACAAACATTTACTAACTGATTTCACTCAGTTTACGAAAACTATATTTGTCATTCAGATTACATTGAATAATGATGAGTAATCTGAAATGTTCAAAATACGTATCTAATCTTCTATACAACAAAAGACGACAAACTAAGTCCGCATGGAAATTAATGTCCATGATAAACACCCCCGATATGATCAAGCTCGCACCAACCAGCAACCTCTACACCACATCACTTGCACTTAGGAAAACTAGTGAGCCTAGAGACTCAGGGGGAACACCTGGTGCAGCCTACGATCGAACCTGAGACCGCCGGTTGAACAAACCCTGCTCGATATCAATTGCATTGTCCATCACGTCTGCTTAAGTAGTAGGTGAACTTGCCAACACCAAAGATTAAATATTTTCATTCATAACCCATGCTCATGAATGAAAGCATCAGATAAAAATGAATTCGATGCTCCAGTGTCAAACAATACTCGTGCAGGAAAATTGAAAATATACAGTTACCTACAATCACTCCTCCGGGCACGTCTTCCGCCTGTTCCCTCGTCATGGCGGTCACCTGTGACTGATGGGGTCCGGAGAAATGAGGCTGGGAAAACCCTCCAAAGAGAGACGGACCGGGCTGCTGAAACGATCCCCTAGGCTGGGATCCACCAAACCTCTGCTGCTGCTGCTGCGCAAGAAAAGACCTACCTCGGGATGATCCACATGAATGACCCTGTTGTGGAGAAGCAATATGCTGAGTACTGGACAACGGACACACTCTAGCAAAGTGTCCAAACTGTCCAAAGTTATTGCAAGCACCTTGAACCCCGATGCATTGCGCCGGTGAATGCTTTCCTCCACACTGACTACAGAAAGCAGTTCTTGGGCTACCACTGATGGAACTACCAGTACCCGATGAGCGTCCAGGTTTCTTAGCTGGTCGTGGAGTTGACCCAGCTGGAGGTGCCCCAGGAGGTTGTTAAAGTGTCCATGTTAGCGTATAACCTATATGTATCTATACTAGTAGCCGGGGAATGCCCTGTGCTTTGTTGAAAACAGTTTTATTCTGTTGTTCTTGTATTTGATATATGTTGTACTGTTGTACTGTGTTATTTTAACTGGGATATTTTGAGTATTGTAGTATTTTAAATTACGTTTTTACAAGTCAGGCCAAAAGTGAAAAATTTAACCACTATTTTATTGCCTCCGCTACTGTGTTATGCGTGGTTTTACTCTGATTGAGCACGAGGCCTGACACCAGCTGCTTTGACTTTGGGAAATTCTTAATAATAGGCCCTGGCAAACCACATCTGTAGCAGATGTTCTGACCAAGTCTGCATGGACCAGAGTGATTCTTCTGGCACTTGAGACACACTGGCCTGTTTTTGGTAGCAGGAACTGCACTAATCGGTTGAATGGGTAACGGTTTCTGCTCTTGGGGTCTCTGCTGATTCTTCTTCTGTTTCTTGAATGGCCTCTGGTCCTTCTGTTGGAAGGCCTGTCTCTTCTGTTTCCTCTCCTCCTCCACATCCTTCCAGTCTCTCTCAACTCGCAGTGCTCTATCCACCGCTTCCCTATAAGTTCTTGGCGCAAATAACCTAACATTCAGCTTGAATGTAGGCTTCCATCCCTCCACAAAGTGGCTCAACTTCTACTCGGGATCATTTCCAATAAGAGTCACACAATAGCATCCACTCTCAAACATTCGAACATACTCCTGCACCGACATGATCCCTTGTTTCAAATTTAGAAACTCTCTCTTCAATTCAGACCTCTTGTATGTCGTGAAGTACTGTTCGAAGAACACTCGCTTGACATCTCCCCCGACAGATTTGCCAAATCCAAAGATAACTTGGCTCCTTCCCACCAGATCATAGCATCATCCCTCAACATATAGATAGCGCACCTAGGTCTATCCAAATCTGGCATCTGGAGATACTCAAAAACAACCTCCATCGACTTGATCCAGCTCTCAACAACCAGCGGATCTATTGTAGCAATAAACTCCTTCGATTTCTGTCTTATAAACTTCTTTTGAGGATCATCGTGGCTTGGTCCTCTAATGCTAGAAGATTGGCCATTGCCTCTACCGGTTTGTCTACCAACAGCCTTAGAAGTTGTGTAATGCTAGCGTTACTGGAACACTCGCTTGACATCTCCCCCGACAGATTTGCCAAATCCAAAGATAACTTGGCTCCTTCCCACCAGATCATAGCATCATCCCTCAACATATAGATAGCGCACCTAGGTCTATCCAAATCTGGCATCTGGAGATACTCAAAAACGACCTCCATCGACTTGATCCAGCTCTCAACAACCAGCGGATCTGTTGTAGCAATAAACTCCTTCGATTTCTATCTTATAAACTTCTTTTGAGGATCATCGTGGCTTGGTCCTCTAATGCTAGAAGATTGGCCATTGCCTCTGCCGGTTTGTTCTACCAACAGCCTTAGAAGTTGTGTAATGCTAGCGTTACTGTCTAGGCTGGTTTCTTCTAAGCGAATACCTCTTCTACCTCTACCTCGGCCAGAAATCTTAATCTATAGTCCGTAATCCAGCACAAATAAACATCATATCATGCTAATTTGAAAGACATATGCTCTGTAACATAAAATAAAACTCATAGCTCTGGAGAAACGCTCGAAGAAATCTGTCCCAACCGGAAGTGCGTGTGTTTATCTCAGGACCATGCTCTGATACCAACTTGTGACGACCAAGCACATGGGAATCAACGGATTGGAGTTAAATGAAATAAAGAGGGAAATAGAAGGGCTGAATGCAAATACTGTAAGCTGTATTCCTTAAAAAATTAAAACCGATATACAAACACAAGTGGAGCCCCATAACATTTAGCGGAAACAGATTTGAATAACATATTTGGTAAAAATAGCAAAATTCAATATTACAACTACTGGAACTCTATATGAATTCACTACTGTTGTAATGGATCTTAATACAGATTTGACAGAAAGATCAAAACAACAATATCTATGACATGGGAATGCCGGTCTTCGATAAACACCACACCCCAGCTGGATCAGCTCCCGTCGTCCGTCTGCCCCAGGTCTGTCTCACCTGCACCATTAAATCTAGTGAGCCTAGGGGCTCAGCAAGTAAAACTGAGAGTACCAAAATCACTTAGTGCAGGCAGGTGCATACATAGCTTAAAATAACATAGTTTAAAGGAAGTCAGTTAAACATAAACTTCTTTCGTAAAAATCAGATTTGGGAAATAACCCAGATCTCATCTATATTTTCTTGTGATTTATGGCTTAAAGCTCTCCTTAGGTCCGTGGTGCTTAATCAAGCTACATCTGAATTCAATTACTATATGGCATGTTGTCCAATTTGAAGGGGCAATTAATTATTTCGACAGCTGGTCACCCTTCCAATATGACCGTCTGTTATCTATGCCATAAATCCTTTAAAACTGAACATTTATTCCTTTAAACAAACATTTGATCGAAATCAGATCAGAATTCATCGTGGTTCACTTCTTTTTAAAACTCGTGTCTCTTAAAATCTCACCGAGCATCAGTTTTGGCTAACTGGGAACATACCACTGGAGTGAAAACAGATTTAGCTAACAAAACAGTACTCGAGTACAAAACAGATCTTAGTCATAGAAAACAGATTTGACTATCAGGATTGTGAGACACGAAAGCTGATAAGATTAGTTGAGTTAATTAATAGAGTTTGATCGAGATCAGCTGTTGTTGCGCTTGGAGAAGCTATCGGGTTCTGTTTGTCTTTAGAACAGCTTCGGTTAGTTGAGTTCTTTCGGGGAATCTGTTCAGCAGTGGATGCTGGGTCATTGCTGAATGCTAGCGTTCAGCAGTGATGACGTGAGCAGTCGTCACCAAGTTTTAGTGTTCAGCAGTCGTAGCGAGAGCTATTTCCTAGCGTGCTTTTAGTAGCGAGTGCTAGTACGTCATCGTTTGGATTAATTGGAACGACAGCGTTTTGATTAATGAAGTAGACTCAGCTGTGAGTTGCGTTAGCGTCAGCTGTGTGAGAGATCTGTTGTGGAGTTGCTAACAGATGTTGGTTAGTGGTTCAGTAGTGAGTATCGGGTGACATGTCCAGTTTCGACAGTAGTTCTCTACGACGTCGTTTGATTTAGTAGAGATCTGTTGTAGCGTAGAGTGAGATCTGTTGCAAGATCTGTCTACGAGCGGGAATTCCAGTTGCGATAGATTAAGTGTGGAGGATACTGTTTCTTCAGCTGTGAGCTGCTTTGGATTATAAGATAGGACTTGGTATTCAATTAAGTATCCAGTTTCCATACTTAGAATATTTTTCCCGATTGTTGATCTCTGTCGCGATACCCTAGCTACTGTTCACCGAACTTTATCTTCTTCGATTGCCGACGGTAGAAAGCTTCGACGAGGGAGAGAGTGGTAGCATTGGACTCTCTTGCTGAGACGCTTCGTTTGGATATTGCTTTTGGGCGTTTGCTTCAAGCTGGTGAGGTGCGAGAATACATCTCCCTTGTGTAGTCTGTTAGCATAAGCGTCGGATTTTGCTCCTAGCTTGTTGGGGTGGTGGATCTGTGTGCTCGGGACGTAGTTGTGGCAATCTTCTTGTAGTAATTGTTGCACAGGGGTTTGAGGTACGGATGTGAGCTTGTTTACAGCGTAGGATTGAACATGGATTATATGTGCTTTGCTGTGTATGCTCTGTGCTGTTATTATTTGTGCCTGTGTTATAATATCATATGTCGCATTTGCATACATGCATTATTCCTGTTGAGCTTTGTTTTGCTATTTGTGCCTATTCTGTTGTTCAAGAGTACCAGGATGCTATGTTAGAGGACGAGCGGGTAGTTCCCGTATACCTCTGAGGATGAGCGGGTAACTCTCGTACCTCATTATCTCTGCTGGGTTTGTTAGCTGCTATGAGTGGAGTTTGTAGCTCCCACATCTCATGAGTGAGCAACAGCAGGTGGAGCTGTTTGTTTGGCATCTGGTACGGTGTACTGGTGATGAGTGGGTAGCTCCCATGTGCTCAGTATACCTCGTGGCCACTGATTGTCTTTCCTTTGATCAGATCTTGCTGTTGAGCTGTTGTTGCGATCCTTTGGCTCCTAGAGTTCGATTGTAGCATTGATCCCTTGCATAGCATTTGCATATTCATCTGTTGCTTTTTCTTATGCTGTTTATGCTGCTCTCCGTACTGGGGTTTGACCCTGAGGTCCCTCTGGGGCTGGTGTTTGTTGCCTGTGTGTTGTTTTCAGGTTTCCCAGGTTTCTCTGTTGGTCGTGGATTTGACCCAGCTGGAGGTGCCCCAGGAGGTGGATAGAGTGTCCCAGTTAGCGTATAGCATATATGTACTAGTACTATCAGCCGGGTGATGTCCTGTGCTTGTGGGATTGTGTTATCTGTTGTATTACTGGTACTTGTATTTGTTTAAATGTTGTACTCTTGTACTGAACATTTTGTAAACTGGGATATTTTAAGTATGTGTGTATTTTAAATTATATGTTTTAAACCGTCAGGTCAAAAGCGAAAATTTTAAGCCACTTTTTGTATGCTTCCGCTATTTTTCTACGTGGTTTATCTCTGAGTAGAGCACGAGGCCTGACATTTTTGGTATCAGAGCTTAAGCTGGGATAAGCTCGATTTCTTTTGATCACTCTTGAGTCTAGGCACAGTGTTGTGTGTTGCATGTGCTTGACTATGTGATATTTTTGTATGCTTCCGCTAGTTTTTCTACGTGGTTTATCTCTGAGTAGAGCACGAGGCCTGACATTTTTGGTATCAGAGCTTAAGCTGGGATAAGCTCGATTTCTTTTGATCACTCTTGAGTCTAGGCACAGTGTTGTGTGTTGCGTGTTGCATGTGCTTGACTATGTGATCTATATGCTGTATTTAAATTATGCTGTATCTGTTTTGTTGTAACCTTACCCTCTTAGTGTTTCTTAGATGCCGCCTAGATGTAGGGGTAGAGGTAGAGGGCAGATTCCGGAAGAGTCGGAAGGTCAGACAGAAGGTGATCAGCGTGGTTTTCCATCTCGTGGTTGCGATAGGCGAGCTGAGGATGAGGTTGATGAGTTGGCTGCTCGTGTGAATGACATGGAGCTTGTCATGGAGAGGTTTCAGCGTATGAATCCTTAGGTTTTCAATTGGGACGAGTCTAGTGCTTATGCAGATTCGTGGTTACAGCATGTCACGGGTTTGTTTAACCGTGTGCAGTATGATGATGAAATCAAGTTGAGTCTGACTACTTTTTAGTTGAGGAAAGGTGCGGAGCATTGGTGGAGAGGCGCTTCGAGTACTTTGGAAGAGACTGGAGTAGGGATTATGGGGGACAGTTTTTGCGTTGCTTTCCATCAGGAGTATGTCCCGGAGTCCTACGTGAACGCCCGTGAGCGTGAGTTCGATAATTTGGAGCAGGGAAGTATGTCTGCTAGAGAGTATGCCCGCAGGTTTTCTTCCCTTCCTGTGTACGTGCCGCATGTTTCTGGCCGGGAGAGAGCGAACAGAACTAGGTTTCTTGAGGGGTTGAACGAGGAGTTGTATTCCTTGGTTTTGGCTAGCTCGCCGAAGAGCTATGCAGAGGATGTGGACAGTGCGATCGACATTGAGGAAGGTTTGAGGAACCGTCGGTCCCGTGGAAGGCCGCAGGTGGAGCAGAGTAGTCGTCCAGTTGTTCAGGGAGCGCAACCTTCCCAGTCTATGTAGTCGTCTCAGTCACCCCAACAGCAGCAACAGGTAGCCCAACAGTTTGGTCATCAGAGGTTTCGGCCTCGTGGTAAGCAGTTTAAGAAGAAGTCTGGTTTTAGTTCTTCTGGTTCTGGTAGCTCCAGCAGCGGTGGTACCAAGGTTGAGTATTGTGGCCAGTGTGGTGGAAAGCACCCTACAGCTCAGTGTGTAGGTGTGCAGGGTTCTTGTAATGTCTGTGGTCAGTACGGACACTTTGCTAGAGTGTGTCCTTTGTCTGGATCGCATCATACCGTGGCACCACCACAGGGTCGAGGTGGATCTTCTAGAGGTCGTTCTGCTTTTCCTGTTCAGCAGCAGAGGTTGGGGGAGCCTCAGTTTAGACCGTTTCAGCAACCGGGTCCTTCACGGTTTGGACAGTCTTCCCACCCTCAGTTTTCTGGACCTCAGCTTGCCCAAGTGAACGCCATGACCAGGGAGCAAGCTGAAGGCACGCCGGGCGGAGGGATTATCCAAGGTACTTGTTTTGTTTTTTATTTTCCTGCACGTGTGTTGTTTGATACAGGAGCATCGCATTCTTTTATTTCTGATGCATTTGTGGTTGAGCATGGTTTGCATACCACTACCTTGTGTGATGTTGTGTCAGTTTCAACTCCTGCCGGTGCGAGCTTATTCTCCCAGGATATTTTGTTGAATGGTGTTCTTAGGTTTGGCGAGAGTGTGTTGTTAGCCAACCTGATCA
>KQ991115.1:51628-79748 GCA_001598015.1 Dorcoceras hygrometricum | reverse complement strand
AGAGTACGCCGGGTGGAGGGATTATGACAGGTACTTGCTTTGTCTTTGATTTTCCTGCACGTGTGTTGTTTGATACAGGAGCATCGCATTCTTTATTTCTGATGCATTTGTGGTTGAGCATGGTTTGCATACCACTACCTTGTGTGATGTTGTGTCAGTTGCAACTCCTGCCGGTGCGAGCTTATTCTCCCAGGATATTTTGTTGAATGGTGTTCTTAGGTTTGGCGAGAGTGTGTTGTTAGCCAACCTGATCAGGCTAGTGATGTGGGATTTTGACAGTATAGTGGGAATGGACGTGCTGTCTAGCTATAGGGCCACTGTGGATTGTTTCCATGGCGTTGTGCGATTTAGGCCCCAGTCTGGCGAGAAATGAAATTTCTACGGCCAGGATTCCCAGTCGAAAATTCCTTTAGTCTCTGCGATGGAGATGTTTAGCCTGTTGTCGCTTGAGAATGCTGGTTTCATGATCTATGCCTTAGATGCGTCTTCTTCTTCGAGCGTAGAGCTTAGTAGAGTCCCCGTGGTTCGACATTTCTCGGATGTGTTTCCGGAGGAGATTCCTGGTTTTCCTCCGAGGCGGGAGATAGACTTCAGCATTGAGTTGATTCCTGGTACAACTCCGATTTCACGTGCCCCGTATCGTTTAGCGCCTGCTGAGTTGAGGGAGCTTAAGGAGCAGCTTAGTGATTTGCTGGATAAGGGATTCATTAGGCCTAGCATGTCCCCATGGGGAGCGCCTATCTTGTTTGTTAAGAAGAAGGATGGGTCGATGAGGATGTGCATCGAATTTATGAAGTTGAACAAGGCGACAGTGAAGAATATGTACCCTTTGCCTAGGATCGATGATTTTTTTGACCAATTGCAAGGTTCTTCTGTTTTTTCAAATATCGATCTGCGTTCTGGATATCATCAGTTGCGCATCCGAGATCAGGATGTAGAGAAGACTGTGTTTCGAACTAGGTATGGGCATCACGAGTTTCTAGTTATGCCTTTCGGTTTGACGAATGCTCTCGTAGTTTTCATGGATTTGATGAATAGAGTCTTTAGAGAGTTCATCGATCAGTTTGTGATTGTGTTTATTGATGAAATTTTGGTGTACTCTAAGACTCCGTTGCAGCACAAAGAGCATTTGATGCTAGTTCTTCAGAAGCTTCGAGACTCGCAGCTGTATGCTAAGTTCTCCAAGTGCGAGTTTTGGTTGGACCGAGTTGTGTTTTTGGGTCATGTGATTTCTGTTGATGGTATTTCTGTGGATCCCAGTAACGTTGAGGCAGTGATTAACTGGGAGCGTCTCAAGAATTTTGTTGAGATACCGTAGTTTCTTGGGTTTGGCTGGCTATTATCGTCGCTTTATAGAAGGATTTTCTAGTATAGCAAAGCCAATGACGCAGTTGACTCAGAAAGACAAGAGGTTTGTGTGGACTGAGCAATGAGAGAATAGTTTTCTATTGCTCAAGGAGAAGCTAACTACTGCGCCTGTGTTAGCTCTGTCGTGTGGTTCAGGTGGTTTTGTTTTTTGTGCAGATGCTTCCTTGAATGGATTGGGTTGTGTGTTGATGCAGAATGGTCGAGTCATTGCCTATGCCTCTCGGCAGTTGAAGCCGCATGAGACTCCTTACCCAATTCAAGATTTGGAGTTAACAGCAGTGATTTTTTCTTTGAATATTTGGCGCCACTACCTGTTTGGTGAGCAATTCGTGGTGTACTCCGACCACCAGAGTCTTCAGTACCTGTTTTCTCAGTCAGATTTGAACATGAGACAACGTAGGTGGATGGAGCTGCTCAAGGATTTTGATTGTGAGATCAAATACCAGCCTGGGAAGATGAATGTAGTTGCTGATGCCTTGAGTAGGAAAGCTCAAGTGGCGATGCTTGCATCTGTGCAGATTTCGAAGGTGCATGAGCATCTTGGCACTACTGGTTGGCGATATTACCTGGCTGAGGATTATGTTGTGTAGTCTTCATTTCAAGTTGAGCCACAGATTGTTGCGAGCATTAGAACTGCTCAGAGGACAGATCCTTCCATCCATGAGCTAAAGCTGAAGGTGAGAGCTGTACTGTTAGAAGACTATACTGTCTCTTCTGATGGTTGTTTGAGGTTTCGTGGCCGGCTTGTTGTGCCAAATCTGATTGATCTTAGAGAAGAGATATTGCGAGAATCTCATTGCAGTAGATACAGTGTCCATCCTGGTACAAGGAAGATGTATTAGGCCTTGAAGCAGCATTACTGGTGGGCAGGTTTGAAAAGTGATGTTGCTGATTTTGTAGCCCGATGTTTGAATTGTCAGTAAGTCAAGGCAGAGAGCATGAGACCTGGTTGTTTGTTGCAAAGCTTAGAGGTGCCCCAATGGAATTGGGAGCACATAGCTATGGATTTTGTCACGCATTTTCCCCGTTCCCGTATAGGTTGTGATGCTGTGTGGGTTGTGGTAGGCAGATTGTCGAAGTCTGCGTATTTCATTCCCTACAACATGAGCTATTCTTTGAAGAAGATGGCGAAGCTGTACATAGATTTTGTGGTGCGTTTGCATGGTGTGCCAGTTTCAATTGTTTCAGATCGTGATCCTCGATTTACTTCCAGGTTTTGGAAGAGTTTGCAAACAGCTTTGGGTACTAGATTGGCTATGTGTACAGCGTATCACCCTCAGACATATGGCCAATCGGAGAAGAATATCCAGATTTAAGAGGATATGTTGAGAGCTGTTGTGATGGATTTTAGTGGTACCTGTCAAGACTCGTTGTCCTTGGTGGAGTTTTCCTACAATAACAGCTATCAGGTCACGATTGGCATGGCACCATTCGAAGCTTTGTATGGCAGGAAGTGTAGATCGCCAGTGTGTGGGGAAGAAGTGGGGGAGAGGCAGCTGGCTTCCCCAGAGTTTGTGCAGCAGATGAGAGGTCAGGTGGTCTTGGTTCGCCAGAGAATGAAAGCTGCTCAAGATCGCCAAGCTAGTTATGCGAATAAGAGACATAGGCCTTTAGAAATTTGAGGTTGGTGATCTAGTTTTCCTTAAGGTTTTTACTTTCCTCAGTGTTATGAGATTTGTTCTCAAGGGCAAGTTATCTCCTCGTTATGTTGGTCCTTATGAGATCTTAGAGAGGATTGGTCCTTTGGCTTATCGGCTGCTGTTGCCACTAGATTTGTCTTCCTTACATGATGTGTTTCAGTTTCGATGTTGAGGAAGTACGAGCCAGATCCCCCGCATGTGTTGAGAACTGACGAGGTTGAGTTAGATCGGACTTTGAGCTATGTTGAATATCCCTTGCAGATCTTGGATAGAAAAGAGAAACAACTGAGGAATAAGACCATTCCCTTGGTGATGGTTCAGTGGAGCAGGCACGGTAGAGAAGAAGCTACTTGGGAACTGGAAGAGAAGATACAGCGTGAGTGGCCGCATCTGTTTGAGTAGATGTTGCTTTTGTTCCAGTAGTTGATTGCTTGTGTTTCTTTCCCCAGTTCTCTTGAATTTTTTTGGAGTTGTTGATTTCAAGGACGAAATCCTGTTTTAGTGGGGGAGAGATGTGAGACCCGAAAGCTGATAAGATTAATTTAGTTAATTAATCGAGTTTGATCGAGATCAGTTTTGAGTTGTTGCTCTTGGAGAAGCTATTGGGTTCTGTTTGTCTTTAGAACAGCTTCGATTAGTTGAGTTCTTTCAGGGAATCTGTTCAGTAGCGGATGCTTGGTCATCGCTGAATGCTAGAGTTCAGCAGTGATGACGTGAGCAGTCGTCACCAAGTGTTAGTGTTCAGCAGTCGTAGCAAGAGCTGTTGCCTAGCGTGCTTTCAGTAGCGGGTGCTAGTACGTCGTCGTTTGAATTAATTGGAACGACAGCGTTTTGATTAACGAAGAAGACTCAGTTGTGAGTTGCGTTAGCGTCAGCTGTGTGAGAGATCTATTGTGGAGTTGCTAACAGATGTTGTTTAGTGGTTCAGCAGTGAGTAGCGGGTGACGTGTCCAGTTGCGATAGTAGTTCTCTACGACGTCGTTTGAGTTAGTAGAGATCTGTTGTAGCGTAGAGTGAGATCTGTTGCAAGATCTGTCTGCGAGCGGGAATTCAAGTTGCGATAGATTAAGTGTGGAGGATACTGTTTCTTCAGCTGTGAGCAGCTTTGGCTTATAAGAGAGGACTTGGTCTTCGATTAAGTATCCAGTTTCCAAACTTAGAATATTTTTCCCGATTGTTGATCTCTGTCGCGATACCCTAGCTACTGTTCATCAAACCTTATCTTCTTCGATTACCGATGGTATACAGCTCCGACGAGGGCGAGAGTGGTAGCGTTGGACTCCTCTTGCTGAGACGCTTCGTTTGGATATTTCTTTCGGATGTTTGCTTCAAGCTAGTGAGGTGCACGAAGACATCTCCCTTGTGTAGTCTATTAGAATAAGCGTCGGATTTCGCTCCTAGCTTGTTGGGGTGGTGGATCTGTGTGCTCGGGACGTCATTGTGGCAATCTACTTGTAGTAATTGTTGAACAGGGGTTTGAGGTATGGATGTGAGCTTGTTTACAGCATAGGATTGAGCATGGATTATATGTGCTTTGCTGTGTATGCTCTGTGCTGTTATTATTTGTGCCTGCGTTATAATATCAGCTGTCGCATTTGCATACACGCCTTATTCCTGTTGAGCTTTGTTTTGCTAGTTTTGCCTGTTCTGTTGTTCGAGAGTACCAGGATGTTATGTTAGAGGACGAGCGGGTAGTTCCCGTATACCTCTGAGGCTGAGCGGGTAACTCCCGTACCATAGCATGTGGATATTTATCTATTGCTTTCCTTATGCTGTTTATTGCTGCTCTCCGTACTGGGGTTTGACCCCGATGTCCCTCTAGAGCTTGTGTATTGTTGCCTGTGTGTCTTTTCAGGTTTCCCAGGTTTCTCTGCTGGTCGTGACTTTGACCCAGCTGGAGGTGCCTCAGGAGGTGGATAGAGTGTCCCAGTTAGCGTATAGCATATATGTACTATGTTATCTAATGCTTTCCTTATGCTGTTTATTGTTGCTCTCCGTACTGGGGTTTGACCCCAAGGTCCCTCTGCGGCTGGTGTTGTTTCCTGTATGTGTTTTCAGGTTTCCCAGGTTACTCTGCTGGTCGTGGTTTTGACCCAGCTGGAGGTGCCCCAGGAGGTGGATAGAGTGTCCCAGTTAGCGTATAGCATATATGTACTAGTACTATTCAGCCGGGGAATGCCCTGTGCTTGTGGGATTGTGTTATCTGTTGTAGTACTGGTAATTGTGTTGGTTTAAATGTTGTACTCTTGTACTGAGCATTTGTAAACTGGGATATTTTAAGTATGTGTGTATTTTAAATTGTATGTTTTAAACCGTCAGGCCAAAAGCGAAAATTTTAAGCCACTTTTTGTATCGCTTCCGCTATTGTTCTGCGTGGTTTATCTCTGAGTAGAGCACGAGGCCTGACAGGGATGGTATCTCTAACGTTAAAACAGATGTGACTATGGGAACGGTGTCGTTAGCGTGAAACAGACTTGGCTATAGAAATGGTATCGCTAACGTTGAAGCAGATTTGGCTATAGAAATGGTATCGCTATCATTGAAGCAGATTTGGCTGTAGAAATGGTATCTCTAGCGTTGAAGCAGATTTGGCTATAGAATAGTAGCGCTAGCATGAAACAGATTTGGCTTCAGGGTCGGTATCGCTAGCGGGAAAACGTATTTGACTGTATAAAACAGTGTTTAGGTACGAAACAGACTTCAAATGTGGGAAACAGATTTGACTTGGAAAATCAGATTTGACTATATAAGAGAAACAGGTCGCTAGCGTAGAAAAACAGATTCGGCTATGGAACTAGTGCTGCAGCATCACGAACGACATCCTTAGATACCAGCTCTGCCTATCTAATCGGGACAAAATCCCGATTTGACCAGCATCGCCGATTACTCGGAGTCAAGTCCAGACGCCGCCATTCACAAGAAATAAGAACTTCATAATCATACATAAATCTCAAATCCGTGCTGCTCAGCATTTTAAAACAACAATATCTATACATAACATGCTGAAGAGTTTTAAAGTAGAAATCAACTTTGTGAACCCGATTGTTCATTTTCGTAAACCAAGAAAGATCATAAACATGGCAATAACTTGGACATAGAACAGGAAAGCAATCACAGAACTGGGGAAAAACGATATATGCTTTAATGGTGTTGCAAAGAATCAGCTTTTACTTGCCTTAAACTGGAAACACGAAGAACAGTAGGTATCCTGCAGAAGATCTCCTCAAGCACCCACGAAGAGCTCTAGAGAGTTTTGATAAAAGAAATTTTCTTTGGCAAATGAAATGAACTCAAACTTCCCGTAGACAATCATTTAAGGGAGCATGATTGCAGTAGGTAGAAAACACTCGAGTAGCATGGGATATCCTACCAACTATTTGTATTTTTGAAAGATTTGCTAAAAGCTCCCTACCACTGTTTAATTTTTGGAAATTTGCCAAAAGATTTTAAAAGAACCAAATTGCTCATTCATTAGAATTTTTTATTTACAAAATCTGAAATCTGCTCGACTTTGTGCTTGGGGCGAAATCTGCCAGGAACCTCCTGCTCCGTGCCTCAAATCTGAAATAAATAAAATCAACTTAAGCTGAAATCTGAATTTTGAAACATCAAAAAGACCTTTAAAAAAATATAAAGGGTTCATATATGTGGTCCTATGGAATTTGGGGCGTTACAAATTAGGTCCAACTTTCGTTTTATCCTTCTCAAGTCTGTTCGTTATCCAGCTGGGCTTGCTGTTCTCGGGCTTAATATATCCAATACCTGTTTTTCCTTTGTGATTCAGCTTTCCCATGGTCTGGTCATCATACTTGACCAACTCATATGCATCGTGTATCACATTGGCTTTGACAAAATTCATTTTCTTGAACTTGTCGTCAACCAGATTTGACTGAGTACTTGTTTCCCCAGAGCT
This sequence comes from Dorcoceras hygrometricum, assembly GCA_001598015.1. Lineage (NCBI taxonomy): Eukaryota > Viridiplantae > Streptophyta > Magnoliopsida > Lamiales > Gesneriaceae > Dorcoceras > Dorcoceras hygrometricum. The sequence continues at coordinate 72,827 of KQ991115.1, read as the reverse complement.
TCTTTCACCAAAACTGCCTAAGCCAGATTTGTCATTCAATGGCTTCTGGGTCTCATGCAGCTTGCCTAAGGAAACAAAAGACTTAGTCCAGGAGCTCATCACTTGACATAATCTCTCATTTTCAGATGAGAGCTCATAGGACTTTTTTCTCAAAATATCATTCTTGATTTTCAGCATACTCATCTCAGTTTGTAAACTGTCAGTTTCCCCAAGATGATCAGTGCTTGGTTCTACTGAACTATTTTTCAAACATCCGTTTTCAGCTTTGATCTCCTCAAATGTCTGAGATAGCTTTCGGTACTCATGGACCATTTAATTATGTGCATTAATGAGGTCCTCTCGTGTAAATTCACTATTAGATAAGTCAAATATCTCATCATCAGTCTGGTTGGCCATCAAGCAGTGGACTTCTTCTTGTTCACTTTCGCTAGATGAGCTTCTTGATGTGGTCTCAGAATCTGAGTCGGCCCAGTTTCTGTTGCTCTCCTCAGCAACAAGAACTTTCCGATCATTCTTCTTGTGGGGACTTTTATCAAATTGTTTCTCGTTCTTTCTATGGATCTTTCTTTGGAACGCTCTGTGGATCTCTTGTCATCTTTCTTGGGCCTGTTGCAATCTGCTGCGAAATGCCCTGGTCTGCCACAGTTATAACAATTTAAATCAGTAGTAATCTTGTCAGGTTTATGAACACTGTTATAATTGAATGAAGGGTTGTGAGTTCTTCTCATGAATTTCCCAAACTTCTTTACGAAGAGGGACATGACGTCATTACTGATCTGCTACGATGATTTTCTAGGTGAGCACTGTTCAGATGTCGTAGCAGCAAGAGCTTTGGTAGGTTGTGAGGTCGATGGTCCAGCCTCAGATCTGGTGTCCAGCTCAAACTCATATGCTTTCAGATTTGTGAAAAGATCGTGTACCTCAAGATTTTCAGATCCTTAGACTCTTTCATGGCCATTGTCTTAACATCCCACTCCCTCGACAGTGCTCTCATTACTTTGAGGGCCAGTTCTCTGTTGGAGTATTCTTTGCCAAGACTGGTTAGCTCAATCACAACAGAACTAAATCTCTCGTCGAACTCCATCCTCGTATCTCCCTCTCGCATCTTTATCGAATCATATTTCTGTTGGGCAACCGTCAGCTTGATCTCTTTGGTCTCGTCGTTTCCTTCACATATTTGCGTCAACTTCTCCCAGATCTCATTGGCAATGGCGCAGGTCTTTATCTTGTTGAACATGTTTTTATCCAGCGTCTTATATAGAATGTCCTTCGACACATTGTCCAAGTTGGCTTTATTCTTGTCCTCTGGTGAATACTCCATTCGAGTTTCTCAATCCACTTTGGAGCACCAGCAGTAATCGCCATAGCCGTATTTGCCTTCATAATCTTCATGGGTCCATCTGTAATGACGTACCACATGTCATCATCTTGCACGGCTAAATGCGCTTGCATCCTGATCTTCCAATCGTCGTACTCCTCCTTATAAAACATAGGAAATTTGTTGTGAGAAGTAGACATATTTAAATATGTAAGCGCAAAGATCATATTGATCAATAACTGAGAGTCTCAGGCTCTGATACTAATTGATAGGATCAATGGAATCGAAAATATAGTTTAAATAAGCCCAGGATTTCAGAAGGGGGGGTTGAATGAACTCGTTCTATTTTTATTTTTCGAAACCTTTAAAACTGTTTTTACCTGTTCTTAACTCAGATCTGAGTTACCAGATCTGAGGCTCTCAGTCCAAATCTGTTTTTTGGGTTAAAAAATATTGTACGGAAAGAAACCGATTAAACAGTTAATAGTTAATAGTAAAATACGATGCGAGTAAATAAAAGATAGAGTCGAGAATTTGTTTTTGGAAGTTTGGATCTGAAATCCTACGTCTCCCCTTCTTCCTTTTCATGAAGGTTACACTAGAAGATTTGGTGAGTACAGCTTCTGTAAGCACCCTATCACTCAAGCCTCGTGACAAGTGAACTCCTAGCAACTCAACTACAAATCAGATTTCCCTGTTGTTTACAAATGAATGAATTTTTTGAACTGCTACAGGAAGCACATTCGTTACAGACTCTGAACTGATTTTACAATGAATACGATACAAACAGAGTACTGTATATCTTCTGGTTTCTTTTACAATGAAACGTGTTTACAAATGTAAACCAGAAGTGAATCTCGAAGGTATTTTCTATGTAAGAACTTCAAGGATTGTTCTTCGAGATGATAAGAGCTGGGATGAAATAATTTCAAGTCGTTGAAAGATATCGACAGAGAGTGAGAGCTTTTTCAAAATCACCGAGAGCTACTAAAAATTGTCGAGAGTCAGAGAGAGCTTCTTCGTTTGAAATCTTCAGCTATAAATACTCTTCCATTTTCAACGGTCATTAATTGAGCCTGTAGACACAAACCTTGTTTGCATATATTCATCGTATCAACGCATTAAATGTTCCATTAATGCTATGCAAATGTCTGTCTAAAGTTGTCAGAGCTTTGTTGACTTTAATACCCAAAGAAGGTAAACATCGTATCGACCAACTCCGCGTCCTGCAAAGTATACTCCAAATAGCTCTGAACTTGTGTCTCTTTCATACACTTTGTCTAACAGGCTTTATACAATTGAATCTCGATCGTTGAATCATTTGGAATAACTATCTGATAAGCTCTGTAACTTAAGTCAGAAATCTGTTCGGTTCCGAACTGAAATCTGACTATATTCTCTCCTTGACAAATCTCTCCCTTTTCTTTACCGATATAATCAGATCTGAAACCTTTCTTCTTTACATTTATTCTCCCTTTACTTCTCTTTAACCGTATCACTGTCAGATCTGAAGTTTCTCCCTTTTACGAATATATCTCTTTTTTTCTTTTCTATACCAGTAACTCTGTCAAAAATCTGAATAACCCGTATATATCTGAATATCTGAAATACCCTATTCTGATATAATCTGTTAACGAAGCTTCTGTACTGAAACGCTCTGACCTGTTTATCAAACCTCTGTACTGAAACTGATATAAAATCTGTTCTGAATTTCTCTCATCTGATCTGATAAGCTATCTTCCCCGTTATAAAATCTGTTCCCAATCTCTCGGATCTGAAACGAAGCCTCTGTACAAGACTTGATAAGCTCTGATCCGAAATACTTAACCCGATAACTGAGATTTACCTGAATATCCAAATCTGATAAGTTCTGATCTGATCTGTTCTGAAAGCTTATGAACTGTTCTAAAACAATCTGATATGATCTGAATGACCTCTTCCGTTAAACACAATTACTAACTGTCCAGATCTGATTCTTAAGTTCAGTTCTTTATCTTGTTTATATTATCACCAAAACTTATAAATTTTATCTTAACAAAGTATCTAAAAGTTGATTAAATTTTTGCTTTTAGGGCCTTTAAAGAAAACTAAGAGTCAAAATATGAGAATAATCAAAATATATAAACTAGCCTGTCACTCGGATCTAAGGAAAGAAAATCTTTTAAAATCATAATTCATACACATGCAGACTAGTCCTGCTCATAGTTCATGCAGAAAGCCATGAAAACAACATTCAATCTTTCATATCAAGGTTCAAATAAAATAGGTATATAAATATGTTGGCGCAGCGGCGGATCCGGATCCGGATCCCGTCTCCCGGGGTGCAGCGGAAGAATTAAAAATTTGGAGCACGGGAACGATCAATACACCTGTATAACAATAAAAAAACATTCATAGAATGTTTAGAATATACCTTGCTGGCGTCTAGGCACCTGGCTCCGACCAATTCCACGGGGAAATTGGCACTTCAACGGTTAAACAGCTACGGCCTCCTAATCCGGTCCACGACCGGAATCTGAATTCCTTCGCTGGTTTGCATTAGAAAACCGACGAAAGTTTCACGGATGGAATCTCCTCGCTGGAATGGTCGGAATAAATTCAAAGGTCGGGCGGCGATAGCGGACGGCGGTGGCGTCGGCAGCGGGCGGAGATGGGAGGAGAGGAAGGGAGAAAATATTAGCTGAGCAGCTTTTGGTGTCTTTTAAATGAATACCCCAGGGCCCTATTTATAGATTTTTCATGGGATTAAACCAAGTTAATGGGCCTCGATCGGGCCCAGGCCCAGGTGTACATTGGCTTAAGGAAATTGCATTTCCACCCTATTTAATTTTAGGAAGTCAAACTTCCATCCTTCCTCCTACTATACTCAACAAATTGAGCTTAATTTCCGTACGAGAATTGAGAAACTAGTACTTGTGTGACCCTCAATGGTTCAGGGATACAGCTAGCCATGGGCTCACAACATTTGTGACTCCGAAACTACATTTTCGGAATAACCCATCGGATCATGGTAAAGCGTCTAGCAACATCGCCCCATGATCCCCTAGATATCACTGATAGTTCCTGCAAGAACCAGTCTGTCATGGTTAGCATACAGTATGGTCCTTTCAACACAAATATCCCGATCAGATCACCATTGGTAAATCGAGAGTCGCTAGAGATCCAATAACTGCATACATCTTGGAGATCAAATAGTGACATCGCATGTGTTACTAGGTAAACCCATTTACCCAAAACACATCTAGTACTCTGGAAAGAGATTTATCACACTATTATCTCCTCAGATAGCATAGGATATCCACGCACAAGTACGAGCGGTGAATCCTAGACAACGAAGCATCGACTCCTACATGCATCGGGACCTCACCCAACCCCGCCACCTAATGACCCCAACTGAGTCGATAAATGGGTCAAAGTGAGGCACCTATCATGTAGAGTATCAATGACGTTTCGAGTAATAAGGACTAATCTGTACAACCAAAACCTCGGACTTAATCCACTCGACAAATGATAACCACTTGGAAAGTCCGAACGAGGGTAGTTCGATAAATCACCAGGTCACTATCCAACATGCTCAGAACATCACAATGTTCCCTACCAATGAAACGTTGTACTTCACATCGCAGATGCTAGTCTCAAGCTCGGGCGTCCCTTATCCTCTTTTGGACGGCCCAATGACTAGGAACAGGTTCAAAATATACAGTGACTATTAGATGTGTTTCATGATAGCCATCATATCCATTATCACATCTAACATACACTATAGTGCATTCAAGGTCTTTATCCAACAATTGTAATCATAATAATGAAGATAAAGAATGCCATAAAAGAATGCAAATTTCATAAATAAAGATCGTTTTACATAGAGTCAACAAGAACCCACAAGCCACAAGTTGGCTAGTTGGGCACCTACTCTAACAATCTCCCACTTTCCCTAAAGCCAACTACTCATCAGACGCAGTCCCATTGCTTCACGATGTTTTTCAAACAATTGTCCTGGCAAAGGCTTCGTAAGTGGATCAGCAATGTTGTCTGCAGAGGCGACTCTCTCAACTGCTATGTTACCTTTATCCACAATATCCTGGATTATGTGGTATTTCCTCAGTATATGTTTCGAAGTTTGGTGAGACCTAGGTTCCTTTGCTTGCGCAACGGCACCTGTGTTGTCACAGTACACCGGGACTGGACCAACTCCTTCATGGATTACGCCCAACTCTTGGACGAAATTCCTTATACAAACCGCCTGTTTAGCAGCAGCTGATGCTGCGATGTACTCAGCCTCAGTGGTTGAATCCGTGATAGTGTCTTGTTTGGAACTCTTTCAAGAGACAGCACAACCATTGAGCATGAATACAAATTCAGAGGTCGAATTCGAATAGTCCACATCGCATTGGAAGCTAGAATCAGTGTAGCCTTCCAATTTTAGTTCACCACCCCCATAGACCATGAACATATTCTTAGTCCTTCGTAAGTACTTAAGAATATCTTTCACGGCCTTCCAATGCATTTGGCCGGGATTTGCTTGGTAGCGGCTCGTGACACTCAGAGCATATGCGACATCCGGTCTAGTTGAGATCATACCATACATAATACTACCTATTGCCGAGGCATATGACACACATGTCATACTCTCTATCTCCTCATCAGTATTCGGACACATAGACTTAGATAGAGTGACTCTGTGGCACATAGGCAGGTCTCCTCTCTTGGACTCTTCCATCGAGAACCGCTTAAGTATGGTATCGATGTAGGTCGCTTGGGTGAGTCCGAGCATCCTTTTTGATCCATCCCTATAGATCCTAGAATATAGGATGCTTCACCCATGTCCTTCATCGAGAATCTACTAGACAACCATACTTTAGTTGACTGCAGCATTCCTACATCATTCCCAATGAGCAGAATGTCATCAACATAAAGTACAAGGAATGTCACAGCTTTTTTAACTACCTTCTTATACACACATTGCTCCTCGGGATTCTTGATGAAACCAAATTCTTTAATTGTTTCATCAAATCTCAGGTTCCAACTTCTCGATGCTTGTTTGAGATCGTAGATCGATATCTGAAGTTTTCATACTTTATGCTCACTTCCTACAGATGTGAAACCCTCAGGCTGCGTCTATAGATCTCTTCCTTAATGTCTCCATTAAGGAACGCAGTTTTCACATCCATTTGCCATATCTCATAGTCGTACGATACGGCTATGGCTAGTAGAATTCTAATTGACTTGAACATTGCGACTAGTGAAAATGTTTCATCATAGTCAACACCTTGTCTTTGAGTGTAACCTTTCGCGACCAGTCGCGCCTTATAGGTCAGTACCTTACCATCAGGCCCAAGTTTTCTCTTGTATATCCATTTACACCCAATAGGAACTATTCCTTTGGGAGGATTCACAAGAGTCCAAACTTGGTTTGAATGCATTGAGTCAATCTCAGGTTGCATTGCTTCAAGCCACAAATTAGAATCAGCATCGGAAATTTCCTCCTTGAAGGTTCTTGGATCACATCCAACCGTTTGATCACTTTGATCATCTTCAAGGAGGAAACATTATCTAACAGGAGCCCTAGGAATCCTTTCAGATCTCCTAGGTGTGTCCATATCAAGGATTGGATCTTCAGGTGCGGGAGATTCACTTGGTACTTCAGTTGGTTCTCGAATCTCTTCAAGTTCTACTATCTTGCCTTTTCTATCAAGTATAAATTCCCTTTCCAGAAAGGTGGCATTTCTAGAAACATACACTTTTGTTTCATTTGGATAGTAGAAGCAGTATCCAATAGAATTCTTTGTATACCCAATAAAGTAGCATAAGATGGATCTATTATCCAGATTATCTCCCATTGTCTGCTTCACGTAAGCAGGACATCCCCAAATCCTCAAGTATGAGTACTTGGGCGGCTTGTCCATCCATATCTCATATGGAGTTTTATTCACTGCCTTTGTGTGGACATTGTTCAACAACATTACGGCCGTTTCGAGAGCATAGCCCCAAAATGAAGCAGGGAGTTCAGTGAAACTCATCATAGATCGAACCATGTCCATCAAGGTCCGATTACGACGCTCCGCTACACCGTTGAGCTATGGTGTGGCCGGAGGGGTCCACTGTGAGAGAATCTCATTCTCTTTAAGATAGTCTTGAAATTCTGCACTCAAGTATTATCCACCTCGATTGGACCGAAGTGTTTTATTACTTTTTCCCAATTGATTTTCTACTTCAGCATTGAATTCTTTGAACCTTTCAAATGATTCATACTTGTGCTTCATTAAGTACAAGTACCCATACCTAGAGTGATCATCGGTAAAGGTGATGAAGTAGGTGTGACCGGACTTAGTACCAATGCTAAATGGGCCACACACATCAGTATGGATCCCAATAGGCCTTGAGCACGTTAAGGCTTGCCCGTGAAGGGCAAGTTTGACATTTTCCCCTTGAGACAATATCACAAGTTGGTAGGGAGTTAATATCAGACATATTAAACATGTCACTCCTAATCAACTTGTTCATCCTATTTAAGGAAACATGACCTAGCCTAGCGTGCCAAAGTCGTGCCAGGTTCAAACTATCGTTTTTCCTTTTTATCATTGTTGTGTGTGTTTCCACATCGCGAGTTGGAACTTCTTTCAATTTTAAGGCGTATAGATCGTTTTCGTGTTCCCCAATTCCAATTAAACATTCATTCTTGTAAATATTGCAAATCTAATTGGCAAATGACAAGAATATCCATCACTATCAAGCATAGAAACGGAAATGATGTTCTTTATTAATTCAGGAACAAATAAAACGTTTCTCAACAACTTAAAATTTGAAGAAAGAAATAAATAAACATCTCTGATGGATTCGGCCGCAACCCTTGCTCCGTTGCCAATCCTCTAGTGGGTCTCACCCTCCCTAAGACGTCGGCTTCTTGTCATTACCTAAAGGTCATTGCAGATATGAGATCCACATTCGGTATCAAGTACCCAAGAAGTCGAGTTAAGAGGCATATTTACTTCAATGTAGAACATACCATTCGCAGTTCGCAACTGCTCGAGGTAATCCTTACAGTTCCTCCTCCAATTCTCAGGCTTGTGGCAGTGGTGACAAACATCCTCAGATTTGTTCGGTTTTGAAGTCCTTGCCTTGGGCTTCTTGGAGGGCTTTCCCTCTTTCATATGGGCAGAACGCTTCTTACCCTTACGTTTGGGCCCCTTCTTCGCAGAGGAAGAAGAGTCCAAAAGAAGGACGGGCTTGTCCTTATTTATGGTCCCCTCAAACACGACAAGCATGTTTACCACCTCTTCAAGGGTGGCCTCTTGCTTGTTCATGTTAAAGTTGACCACAAAGGGGTCGAACACAGCAGGAAGGGAGAGGAGAAGCAGATCCAAAGATAGCTCATGTGGAAGAGTCATATCAAGGCCCACTAGCTTCTCAATGAGCCCAAGACTTAGCCGGTACAAGCCGTTTTTAAGCCAGTCTATAAAGGACTCCCTTAGATAACGTTTTATCACATTTCTTCATAATTATCAACAAACTAAGTTCCTTCAATTTAATCATGAAACTTTTAATCTTGATATAAATTTTAATTCAAATTTAAAATGAGGGATTTTAATTATAAAATTTGGTCTCAATAATTTTAAATCAAATTTAAAAATTACGAATTCAATAGATATATATCACATATATAATTGGGATGATCTATGAGCGAGAGCTATGCGATCCGTGGTTGCCAAGCACGGATCTACGTCCAATCCTAGGTGACATGCAGTATGCAAATGCATTCCTATTACACAAGCTTCCAGTTTTTACAAGTCTTTGGTCTTCAATATCTTTGATCATCATCTCCACCATCTTCAAAATTATCCTTCCACTAAGTCTAATATTTAAAAATAACCATGACAAATAGTGATACATTTTTAAGGGGTGGGAACGGGCCATAAACCAGACCCACTTTGAAATGAATTCAACAATATTAAAACCAAGAGCTGTAAAACCTAGCATACACCTAATACATTGGGCATGACTCTCAATCATTCCAAACATTATCCATTCAATTAACTCAATTAATAGACATAAATAAAATAATCAAATCAAATTTGATATTATCCAACAAAATCATATTTTAAATATAAAATCATATTTTATAAATAAAATCGTATTTTGTTATTTTTTGCATCAATTTTGGGCTTAAAACAATTTTAGACCCAATATCTCAAAATTTTCAAAAATTAATTTTGGTCCAACGAAAAAGGCCCAATAGCAATTGTTGGCCCAAAAACCCCTCGGGCCGCCCTGGACAGGCCCGAAAAACCCTAGAATTCAAAAATCGCCGCCGCATCTCCACCCCGGCACCGTCGCATGGGAGGTGCCCGCCCACAGGCGTGCTGCACGTTGTGCGCGTCCCTCTGCGCAGGTGGGGCGGCGGCTGCGTGCACCATCGTGCACGATAGCAGGAGGCGTGCGGCCGAAAATATTTATTTATTTTTTTTGAAAAATGATTTTGATGCAATTCAGGCAGAAGTCGGTGTATTGACAGACCCGAGCCAAGGCTCTGATACCATTGTTGGCGCAGCGGCCGATCCGGATCCCGCTCCCAGGGCGCAGCGGAAGAATTAAAACTTTGGAGCCCGGGAACGGTCAATACACCTGTATAACAATAAAAAACATTCATAGAATGTTTAGAATATACCTTGCTGGCATTTAGGCGCCTGGCTCCGACCAATTCCACGAGGAAATTGGCACTTCAACGGTTGAACAGCTACGGCCTCCTAATCCAGTCCACGACCGGAATCTCAATTTCTTCGCCGGTTCGCACTAGAAAACCGACGAAAGTTTCATGGACGGAATCTCCTCGCCGGAATGGTCGGAATAAATTCCGATGGCGGCGGCGGGCGGAGTCGGCGGCGGCGAGGGGAGGAGAGGAAGGGAGAAAATATTAGCTGAGCAACTTTTTGTGTCTTTTAAATGAATACCTCAGGGCCCCTATTTATAGATTTTTAATGGGGTTAAACCAAGTTAATGGGTTTGGGTCGGGCCCAGGCCTAGGTGTACATTGGTTTCAAGTCCATCGCTGTGGCTTCATCATAATCCCGATCGACGATCAGATCGGACCGATCTACACAGTTTACAAAACTAAGCATTATGATGTGAAAACAATTTTTCGGACCACCTAATCCAAAATAGCAGTTAGGCTCCTATAAGATTTAAGGATAGTCAAACTAGTCCAAACTTAAGGAAATTGCATTTCCACCCTATTTAATTTTAGGAAGTCACATTTCCATCCTTCCTCCTACTATACACAACAAATTGAGCTTAATTTTCGTACGGGAATTGAGAAACCAGTACTTGTGTGACCCTCAATGGTTCAGGGATACAGCTAGCCATGGGCTCACAACATTTGTGACTCCGAAATCACATTTTCGGACTAACCCATCGGATCATGGTAAAGCGTCTAGCAACATCTCCCCATGATCCCCTAGGTATCACTGATAGTGCCTGCAAGAACCAGTCGATCATGGTTAATGAACAGTACAGTCCTTTCAACGCAAATATCCTGATCAAATCAACGACCATTGGTAAATCGAGAGTCGCTAGAGATCCAATAACCATGCATACATCTTGGAGATCAAATAGTGACATCGCATGTGTTACTAGGTAAACCCATTTACCCAAAACACATCTAGTACTCTGGCCAGATATTTATAACACTACTATCTCCTCAGATAGCGTAGGATATCCATGCATAAGGGCGAGCGGTGAATCCTCGACAACGAAGCATCGACTCCTACATGCATCGGGACCTCACCCAACCTCGCCACCTGATGACCCCAACTGAGTCGGTAAACGGGTCAAATTGAGGCACCTATCATGTAGAGTCTCAATGACATTTCGAGTAATAAGGACTAATTTGTACAGCCAAAAACCTCGGATTTAATCCACTCGACAAATGATAACCATTTGAAAAGTCCGAACGAGGGTAGTTCGATAGATCACCAGGTCACTATCCATCTACATGCTCAGAACATCACAATGTTCCCTAACAATAAAACGTAGTACTTCACATCGCAGATGCTAGTCTCAAGCTCGGGCGGCCCTTATCCTCTTTTGGACGGCGCAATTGAAAAGGAACAGGTTCAGAATACACAGTGACTATTAGATGTGTTTCATGATAGCCATCATATCCACTATCACATCTAACATACATTATAGTGCATTCAAGGTCTTTATCCAACAATTGTAATCATAATAATGAAGATAAAGAATGCGAATTTCATAAATAAAGATCGTTTTACATAAAGTCAACAAGAACCCACAAGCCACAAGTTGGCTAATTGGGCACCTACTCTAACAAAATAAGCATTGAATCATCATCAAATAATAACTACAAAGGGAATTCCCTGATAAAATACTCGATATATGTATATGCACACACACAAACACACACCTCAACCAATATATGAGACACTCGATCGACTCCCTAAGGGACTCCACTAGCTTAAGCTCCTCCTGGTGCAGTTGAGTCACCTGGAAGACCTGCAATGGTAACCAAAACGACCAGAGTAGCCTATTGGATCTGTGTAATATATCAGATCTTACTTTTGATAAACATAAAACATGTTGTTACGTTTCTAACGATTTAATCAAGTGCGCAGGTCTAAGCTGAAGCATATCAGACGCGATCTGAAGAAGTGCGTTGTAGCAGACAAGCTGCGAGCTGAAGAAACGCGTTGTAGTAGATCGGACGTGAGCTGAAAGCAACGAACTGAGTGCTATTGAGAAGATGTTCAAGCTGGAACACTATGGGATGCCCAAACTTGTAACGCCCCAAAATCCTTAGGACCATATTTATGCATTTCATAAATCTTATGAGCCATTTTGGCAATTTTAAATAGCATGTATCTGAGACGCGATCTGAAGAAGTGCGTTGTAGCAGATAAGCTGCGAGCTGAAGAAACGCGTTGTAGTAGATCGGACGTGAGCTGAAAGAAACGAAATGAGTGCTATTGAGAAGATGTTCAAGCTGGAACACTATGGGATGCCCAAACTGGTCCGCAGAAAACATCCAAGCTAATCCATATTAGAGCAAAGATCAGCACAGAAGAAACCAGTTCAGAGCAGGAATCAGCTGAAGAGAGAAGCGTTCAGTTCAGAGATCAAGTTCAAATCAGAGTTTATGATAAGATCAATAGGATCGAAAGTAGAAGCAAAATAAGCCCAGGAGTTCAGAGGGAGGGTTGAATGAACTCCTTTGATTTTTCTATTTCTGAAACGAACCGTACACTAGAATTTTTTTTTAATATCATGTGCGGAATAAATAAACTAAAAAGTATGGCTCATTCCCTATAAAACATTTCTCAACATCCTTTAAAACATAAATAAATGAATATCTTAAAACGTCAAATCAAAAACGCTGTTTAAAAATCAAAGTATGAAAATGTTGCGAAAATGGAACATGTAAATAAAATGTCTGAAAATTGTATTATAACGTAATTAAGACATCATAGTGGTCATGGGGTACTGCTGCAACAAACGTTCAGAGGTCCTCACCGCCAGTCGGGATAAAATCGACAGGATCATCACCTGCACCATTTAAACCTAGTGAGCCTAGAGACTCATCATGCTCTATCTTTTAAATAACAAAGTTCATATAATAAAATCACGTGCAAGCACACACGTGATATAAAATACGTTAAATCATGCATGCATGGATGGTCGTAAAACATGGTTCGTAACATATCATAACGTATCATAATCATATAGCATATATAAGGCACGTCGTAACGTAATATAAAAATGTATGAGTCGTATCTATGAAATGTGAGTGGGCGTATGACTGATCAGTCGAAAGAACCAACGTACGTGGCGGTGCGGTTCACCCGTCCTTACCTCGGGATCCCAAGCACCTCCTATGCCACTTCACCATCTCGTGATCACATGGACCCATAGGCTCGTAATACAATAAAACAGGGGATCCCCGGGCCTGGTTACCCGACTAGCTCCCATCATTAAATTTTGCCACAAGTCACTTCAATCCCTCGGGTTTTTCTCAAAAAAAGAACATACGTTTCATAAATCTCATGATGCGTGCATTTCTTAAAATCATGAAATTTAAAAGTTTAACCCGTCAATATATGGCTTCTACATTTCTACTTTTCTACTTCGGTTAAGGACTGGTTCAGGAGCGTGTCCCGCTAATCCTAGACTTAACTTTAAAATTGACTTAGCCCATGACTTAGAAGAATTCCTCCTTAAAGTTCCTAACACAGTCCAATTTTGACTTAATTATAAATCACATGATCAATTTTGACCTCAATTAAAAATCCAATTTTGACTTTAAAATCTTAAGGCCAATTTTGAATAATTTCAAAATCAATTTTGACTTAGAATAACTTGACCAATTTTGACTTTAAAATAAATCCCAAAAGCCAAAATTTTTACTTTAAAACTTGAAAATAAAATATTAGGTCCAACAATAATAAAAAGTTTGACTAAATATTTGATTTTAAAACATTTGACCAAAATATTCTTAAAATTGGAACCTAAACTTTAAAATTTAATTTAAAAAGTTTATAAGATACTCAGTGCTTCACTTTAAAATCAAACATTAAAATTTGACAAAAATACCATATATCAAATAAATTCTAAAAATGCTGGAAAATATATTAAATATCCTAAAACATCAAATAAAGTCATCCATGAACTTTGGCAACCCCCTAAGATTTGAAATCTTTAATTTTCACAAAAATGATCCGACGAGGCTCACTTCAAGCGACAAACGGTAAATCATTAAAAATCCATTTTTCTTAACAAATCACTCCCTGTTTCAACCCACATCACCCGAACTCACCCCAATAGCCACTGGAACAAACGAGACACAACAGGAAGTGACCAACCCGATGCCTGCAAACCCACTGCACGTGCGCAGACTGCATCCAGGACACGTGCTAGCCATAAAATTCATAACTAATTCGTTCCTCGACCAAATCGCTTCCCGTTTAGACCTACGTGACCCTAACTCAATTCAATATCTCTTGGAATCAACCTTGACCACTAATACCATATAGAGAGACATGGGTCGACCCCAAAAACTCTACTATCACGCACAGACAATAAGCCAGGGCATATGTTGATCATAAAATCCGTAACTAATTCATTCCTTGACCAAATCCCTCCCTGTTTTGACCCACATGACCCTAACTTGATGTACTAACTATTAGTACCATCCTTGGACCGAAGACTAGCCTCAAGAACCGCCCATGACCGAAGCATATCAAGAGATGGATCAAATACGTGTTGAAAATCATGATATATGCATGGATCTCAAACAATAAACATAGATAATTTCAAATAACATACAATTCATGCAATAATTGATTAAAAACAGAATATTATGGCTTAAATAGTGAGAAAAACAAGAGATATTACATGCCTGGATTGGAGAAAAGGAAGATCTGCGAGTTACCGACGTGTAGGACGAGAGATCGGGACAAGACCGCCTTTGAATCACCCTAGAAATTGAAGAAAATGTTGGAATTGCTTGAGGGAGGAGGGGATGGGTCTAAGGAGGAGTAGTGGAGGCTAGGTTACAAAAATTTTGCGTTTAAAAGAATGGGTGTGACACAAATGACCCCTAAACCTTAATTAAGAAATTAAATGGATTTTTACCCTTCAAACCCTCCACTTAATAAAATTCTAATTAAAACTTTAAACCTTGGCTTTGAACTCTCTAATTTTCGAAACAAAAGGCCTCTAAAATTTTAAAATACATTAAAGCCCATTAAAACAGCCCGTATAGGCGAAAAACGGGTTCCCCTAAAAAATAATCACAAAACTCCAATTTTCAGAAATTTGCTGCTTAAAAATAATAAATTCATTCTGAAAAATCTAAGGACTTAAAAATCTCCAATATTTTTCTTCTCGATCGTCCATAGTCTCGTCCACGCGTCCGGAACTCAAACAGACTAAAATGGAACATGCGTATCATGCAACATTAAAATCATAAATAAATCACATAAGATGACATGTAATTTTTCTAAAATGATTTTCTCCCTATTCATGCACTCATTTCTACGTATTGAGGATTTCTAGGCGTTACATTTCAAATCCTTTTAAAAACGATTTTACAAGCATGTGCTCAACTCAAAGCTAAATGACCAGCTTAGAGGATCTCGGTTCTAATCTGTTTTCTCGATTAACAATATAGTGCGGAAATAAACCGATTAAACAATGAACAGTAATAAAATAATGATGCAAGGAATTAAATAGAGAGAGTCAAGAGTTTGTTTCTGGAAATTCGTATATCAATATCCTACGTCTTCCCTTCTTCCTTTTCAGGAAGGTTCCACTAGAAAACTTTGATGGTTACAGCGTCTGCAAACACACACTCATAAGCCTCACTTAAAGTGAACTCCTAGCAACCAAATACAATGCAGACTCCTCTGGTGATTACAAACAAACGTATTATATAACTGCTTGAAATAGCAAGCTCTTTACAGACTCTGATCTGAATATTTCAACGATTACAATTCAAACATAGTTTGTAAAAACTTCTGGTTTCTTATACAATAAGATCAGTTTCCTAATGCAATCTCGAAGGCTTATTTCTGATTAAGAACTGAAAAGCTTCAAGGATTGTTCTTCGAGATTGAGAGCTGGGATTAGGTCGGAAGAAGAAGCAAGAGCCAAGAGACCAGAAGAGATCTCTGCTTGAACCACTTCAGCTATATAAAGATATCCATATTCAACAGTCATTAAATGATCCAGTATACACAAACCTTGTTTGAAAAACCTTTATCGTACTGAGCATTAATTGCGCCATTAATGTTGTGTTGAGGTTTGTCTGCTGTTGTCAGAGCTTAGAGACTTTATAGCCATATGTGGTAAACATCGACTGTACCAACTCTGCGTTCTGTACGATATACTATAAATGTCTCTGATCTTGAATAACTTTAATCCAATTTGTCTTAAATGCTTTATACGCTGTAATCTTGATCGCTGAATCCTCTGGACCAAATAGCTATTAAGATCTGAAGCTGTGATCTGAAATCTGTTTCTGAGCTGAAATCTTCTTCGGCTCTGAGCTGAAATCAACTCTAAGTTGTTTCGTATATATAAGTTTCAATATCTTTCTCCTTTACGAATTTTTCCCTCTTTCTCTCTTAATCCGTAACATCTTATGATCTGTTCTGTTAATCTACGAATAGCATCAGCTTTCGCTGCTGTTGAGATCTAAACTGCACAAACCAAACAAAAATATTACTAAACCTATTATGTTCCTTAGAAGCCTCTGATCTGGTCTGATCTGTAGAAGAAGCCTCTGAGATGAACTGAATAGATTCTGTCCTGACACGCTCTGATCTGATTTGTCATAACCCTATGAACTGATCTGATATGATCTGATCTAATCCGTCATATAACCTCTGAACTGATCTGATATGATCTGTCATATAACCTCTGAACTAATCTGATACGCTCTGATCTGAAACCTCTGATTTTATCTGTAAGACACACCTAAACGATTAAGTCCTTATCTTGATTACTTCTCGTCCAAATCTGATAGCCTTATATTCAGTTCTTTGTCTTGTTTGTGTTATCACCAAAATTTATAATTTTATCTTAACAATTCTCCCTTTTTGGTGATGACAAAACTTAGCAGCTTACGACTTAAAAAGAGACAAAAATAAATTGCTCCAAGTCTTTGCTATATTTTCAATCAGAATAGCTAAGTAAAAGAGCTTTGTACAAGAACTGAATTAGGAAAAACTACTCAAGATAACCAACGACTAATCCAGAACTTCTGCTCCCTCTTCCTTTGTATGATCCACCTCCTTTCTTAGATGGTTCACTGCTGCTTCCACTATCTCCTGGTCTGCTTCGATTTTCAGGCTGCGGACCACTACTACTATCTTTCCCCTTTTTTTCATCACGCCATCGATTGATACAGGCAATGATTTCTAAAAGTTGAGCACGAAGAGTAATAATTCCCTCCAGAGTTTCTAAACGGAATGCAGGCATTTCTTGGGTCAAAACAGCCTTTTGAATCTGTACCTCCCGTCGGACGTCATTAATTAGATCCCTAAAGACCATTTCCTAGCGTGAGGTACATTGTGCAAGAGCGATCTCAAGTCCTGTAATCTTCTTGATAAATTCAGCTTTGAGATCGTCTACACTTTCCTGAGTCTGCACATGCTCGAATTGAATATTATCAATAGAAGCTCGCAGCTGTGCAGTGGATTCTGTAAAGTTGTTAGAAGGAAAAGCAACAATTGGCGTGTCAATTCAGGAAGATCATCTAAAAGTGAATATGGGAATCACTGGAAGAAGTTTAACTGGTAGAAGTTGAGATGTTTGAGCTGAGCTGGACAAAGAAATCAACAAAACGTTCAGCACTCTGACCGTGCTGAAATGCATCAAAAACTCCTGTAGGAACGGTATCTGAACTCAAAACTGTATAAATAGGAACTATATCTGTACACTTATTAACTGTTGAGCCCACTGACCGTAGATGGCCGAAGATAGAAAACTAAATAATATTTGTACAAACTTCTGCCCAGGTCCTTTGAAAAATCGCGGAATAAGGTCTACGAGAACTGGACTGGAAGAATGAAACACAAATAGGGGCAAGGGAATCCACGAATAGCCTCTGTGGTAGCTGCTTCTTTTGAATTGAAATATTGGGCAATTCTAACCTCGCAGGTTTAGGATCTACACCCTGTACAATTGTCCAAGAACCATCGATAAAGAGTAGAGACCTTATCCAACTGGTAGGTAAAATGCTCGGGTAAAATGGTGAATGTATTCCGCTGCTTTGCACATCAGCTCCTCCAAACAAATCGAGCTTGACGGTCGTGTCCACTTCAGTTTGTGTAGCCTCAGTTTCTCCAGCAAATTTATCAATGCAATGCGGTGAGATTCTGACAGCATATCTAGAACTTTAAGATAAATTTCTGAAGTGGGCGTGCCGAATACAAAATTTTGATGCCTGGCATCCAAAAATTTTCTAAGCAACATCTTTCTGTATTTGCCTGTAATATACATCCTCCTCTGTATTGCTGTCTGCAAAGAATCAGTCTCCGCCCTTTCAGCCGCTGATCTTCTGTTGCTGCTAAATCTGAAACGAACTTAATTGCTGATAGGCTACGAATGCTGAAAGAATGAAAGAATGTAGCTATCTCTTCTATAACTGCATCTCTAATCTTTATTTCCTCCACAAGGGGTGCCTTCCCCTTGGCAGCAGGGTCAATCTTTGGAAGGGTGGCCTTGTACCAATCCACTTCCCTGAACTCTACTCCTTGACTGAACAAAATCTTTGTAGGCTCCTCAGCCGAGAGAGATGGAGGGAGCATATCTTCAGGAATATGCTTTAGAATATCATCAATACACATTGAATTTTCATCAGACAATGATGTCTTAGTATGCTTTAGTACCTTGCTCAAGGGTAGTGTCCTCAGAGTTTGTCTCCTCCTCTTCTGTCTACTCCTACAAAATCAATTTACGTTTGGGAGCTTTGCTAATTAGGACTGTGGGACTCCCAGCTGATACCATAGAAATTGGCATAGCCTCTTGTACCACTGGTACTATAGAGAGATCCTTCACTGCTTGAGAAGCTCTCCCAACAATGGTTCTCCTCCTCTTGGCAACCGGTTCAGCAACGGGAGCTGGTCTCCTCTTCGCTGCCGCCGTAACACCCTTCTCCACCACTAACTTCTCCTTCACCTCTTCAGATGCTGTCGAAACATATTTGTTCTTTGCAATTTAGGTGCCGACAGACTTAATAGTAAGAATCTTACAAGGTGGGAGTGCCTTCGATTCTCCCTAAGTCAGACATGGGAATCCCTCTAGTAAAAGTCTGAGTTGAACTGCAAAACCCCCGGGCTTTCTTAGAGGAGGGAGTCACCATTTCCTTCAGAATATCAAACATGAATCTGCTCCAGATGATCTTGATTCAGTAGTTCGATGACCGCCATCGAATGAACCAGCCTTGGCTGTAATATCCTTAGCCAGTATATCGTTCAACAATCTAAAATCCACCTTCATCTCCTTCTTCTTACAAGAAGCTTTGATCGGTTCTCCACTCTCAGAGAAAGCTCTCCTCACTTCATTGATAAGATTGGCAGGCAAATCATTCACTGATTTTCAAAGAAGGTCACCAAATCTTTCTCATAGACCGCCACTGAACATCGCAAAAATCCACGGAGTCCGGATGACTCGAGGGCTTTGAACATTGTGACCATACCTCCATCAGATTGGCTCAGAACTGAGTCAAAGTTGATCTGCAGGGCATTCTAGGTGAGTGAAAGAGCCATTTCAGTTGATAGATCGAAGGAAAAATACGCCGAGGAAAGAGATAATATGCAAAGAAAAACACTGAAAGCACGAGAGTGTTTTGCAAGGTAAATGTTAGAAAGAGTTAAAAAGACGTATAAAAGAAATACGAAAAAGTTACGATAAACGTGTAGATGTGACGTTTTGTATGATGACAACACACATGTCAATCATCCGATGGCACGATCACAATTTGAAAAGATTTTTGATATTTTAACCCGTACGATTAAGATTGAAAATGAAGAGCCATTTTAAATACATCATAACCGTTGATCTTTTAATTTTTCAGCTGGGTACTTTCAGATCAGATCACATATATAAGTATCAACTGTATATACGCGTAAGCTGAAGAGATTCAGATCACACGTATTCGGTTGACTTAGCACTTATTAACTCTGATTTGTTGTTCCCCTACGGCTGAGGTCCTCCCAAAGCTGAAGTTCACCAAAACTGAGGTTCCTCTTCGTTCCCCCTGAACTGAGGTCCCAAAGCTGAGGTTCACTAAAGTTGTACAACCTGCAATGTCTCGCACAAAAAATAGATTAGGGCAATTCTAAGAGACCAAATATATTTCAAAAATACGAAAAACTTAGCGTCTGGTAGAGGTTTTGTGAAAATATCAGCAACTTGCTAATCTGTTGGCACATACTACAGTCGAACGTCCTTATTAAGCACGTGATCTCTTATGAAGTGGTGCCTTATATCTATGTGCTTTGTTCTGGAATGCAGCACAGAATTCTGAGTAATGGCTATTGCACTGGTATTGTCACAGAAAATAGGAGCTTCAGAAGCATCAATGTCGTAATCTTTAAGCTGATGTTGAATCCATAAGATCTGAGCACAGCAGCTTTCAACTGCCAGATACTCTTCTTCAGCTGTGGACGTAGCAATCGATGTTTGCTTCTTACTAAACCAGGAAATCAACCGATTTTTGGTACTTGTGATTCTTCTATCAATTCTACAACCTGCGTAATCTGCATCACTATAACCAATTAGTTGAAAACTGGAGTCTTTGGGATAACAAAGACCCACATTGTAAGTTCCTTAAAGATATTTTAAGATCCATTTAACTGCAATGTAATGAGATTGTTTAGGATCAGCTTGGAATCTATCACATATATAGACAACAAACATGATTTCTAGTCTGCTAGCAGTCAAGTAAAGCAGTGAGCCAATAATACCACGATATAAAGATACCTCAATTGCAGTTCCAGCTTCATCTTTGTCAAGTTTGATTGAAGCACTCATCGGGGTAGCTGATGCTGAACTATTTTCCATTCCAAACTTTTTCAGTTGTTCCGTCGTATACTTAGCTTGATATATGGATATTCCATTCTCAAGTTTTCTTACTTGTAAGCCTAGAAAGAATGTCATCTCTCCCATCATGCTCATCTCAAATTTCTCCTGCATCAATTTAGAAAACTTTTGGAAACATTTGGGGTTAGTTGACCCAAAAATAATATCATCAACATATATTTGTACGAAAAGAACATGATAATTTTTCACAAATTTAAATAAGGTCCTATTAACTATGCCTATTACAAAATCATGATCAATAAGAAATTTTGAAAGTGTTTCATA
>KQ991115.1:0-19994 GCA_001598015.1 Dorcoceras hygrometricum | reverse complement strand
TGACTCAATCTTTTTCATTACGCACGATTATATTATTTGTGTTTATTTACTGTTCACAAACCAATCGGCCTTTTTCCGCACAAATATTGTTGGCCGAAAAGTTTGCTCATAACTGAGATATTCTTAAGTCAGGTAACTCGGACTTAAGTTAAGCAAGAAGCTTGCAAAACATTTTAAAAGAGTTTTGAAACAGAAAAATCGAAGGAGTTCGTTCAACCCCCCCCCCCCTTCTGAACTCCTATTTACTTAGTGATCCTATTTCTGGGACCATCACATGCTGAACAGATCTTGTCTTTTGAAAATTTTATTTTGGGAAAACCAGAAACCAAATAAAGCTTACTTAGATTGGCAATTGTTTTGAAATTTAGATGGTTCATTCTCTGGTGCCATAGCCAGCTCTTGGAAGAGTCAGCTGCTAGGAAAACTTGTTCAGATCCCAGACGCTCTGACCAGTTTACAGTGTAGGTATTCCCCGATCTGTTTCCTACTAATACTGTCAGACCATCTGGATTTTGAACTGTGCACGTGTGATTTGTCACACAGCTGACTTATGCTAATAAGATTATACCATAGGTTCTCAACAAGAAGAGATCATGATTTGAAAGGTTACCATGGGTAAGCTTATACTTACCCATAGTGTTACCGTGTGAGTTGTCACCAAAGACAATTCTGTGTCCTTTGTATGGCTTCAGTTCTGATAACAGCTATGGATTTCCAGTCATGTGCCTCGCACAACCACTATCCAGAAACCATTTGATTGACTCATCCGAAGCTCTGTACATGTTATCCTGCAATCACAAAAAAGAACTTTTGGTACCCAATTTCACTTGGGTCCAGATCGGATTACCACCCCTTTCGGGACCCATACTTGAATTACTTTAACAGTTTTCCCAGTATGAATGTCCAATTCGTGCTGAATTTTTGTGCGATATGTTGAGCTTTGGTTTCTTACTTTGACCAGTCAGATCACACTTAGGCTGAACCTTTACCCATTTTAATTTAGCCTTCGTTGAACCATGCTTTTGCTGGTTCGGAACAGACGACTTAGGTACAGCTTTCGCCTTGTGCTTTTCTAGTATGTTTCGTTAGCCAGTTGGGCTTAAAGTTCTCCGGCTTGATGTAACCAATACCATTTTTACCCTTTTTGTTTAGCTTTCCAGTGATCTGGTCGTCATACTTGACCAACTCATAAACATCATGTATCACACTAGCTTTGACAAAACTCATTTTCTTGAATTTTTCATCAGCCAGATCTGACCGAGTACATGTTTCCTTTGAGTTGCTTTCAACAAAGCTGAAACCTAAGCCAGTTTTGTCATAATGGCTTCTGGGTTTCATGCAGCTTACTCAAGGAAATCAAAGACTGAGTCCAGGAACTCATCACTTGTTTTTAATCTTTCATTTTCAGACGAGAGCTCACAGGACTTTGTTCACAAGGAATCATTCTCAATTTCCAGCTTACTCAACTTAGTTTGTAAACTGTCAGTTTCCCAAAGCTTAGCAGTGCTTGGTGCAACAGAACTATTTTTCAAACATCCGTTTTCAGCCTTAATTTCCTCGAATGTTTGAGATAGTTTTCTGTACTCATGGACCATCTCATTTAGTGCGGTGATGAGGTCCTTACGTGTAAATTCACTATTTGAGAAATCAAATGCCTCATCATCAGTAGTTTGGTTCACCGTCGAGCAGTGGACTTCTTCCTTCTCACTCTCACTCGATGAGCTTCTTGATGTCGTTTCAGAGTCTGAGTCCGCCCATTTGATGTTGCTCTCCTCAGCAACAAGTACCTTTCAGTCCTTCTTTTTGTAGGGCCTTTCTCAGATCTGTTCCTTCTTCTTTCTGTGGATCGCTTATCATCTTTCTTAGTCCTGGTGCAATCAGCTGCAAAATGCCCTGGTTTGCCACAGTTATAACAATTTTGATCAGTAGAAATCTTTCCAGATTTAAGTGCATTTTGATAATTAAAAGATGGTTTTTGAGATCTTCTCATAAATTTCCCAAACTTCTTTACGAAGAGGGACATGACGCCGTTGCTGATTTGCTCTGCTGACTTGCTTGGTGAGCTCTGTTCTGAGGTTGTAGCAGCAAGAGTCTTCATGGGTTGTGAGGTTGATGGCTCAGCCTCTAATCTGGTTTTCAGCTCGAACTCATAAGCTTTAAGATTGGCGAACAGATCATGGAGTTCCAGCTTGTTCAGATCTTTTGATTCTCGCATTGCCATCTTCTTCACATCCCATTCCCTTGGCAGTGCTCTCATCATTTTAAGAGCCAGTTCTCTGTTGTTGTACTCCTTTCCAAGGCTTGTTAGCTCAAACACGACAGAGTTGAATCTCTCGTCAAATTCGGTCATGGTCTCTCCTTCTCTCATCTTGATTGACTCATACTTCTGCTGGGCAACATTCAGCTTATTTTCTTTGGTCTCATCGTTGCCTTCGTAGATTAGAGTCAGCTTTTTCCAGATCTCTTTTGCAGTAGCGCTGGTCTTTATTTTGTTGAACATATTTTTTTTCAACGTCTTTTAGAGTATATTCTTTGCTACGTTGTCCAGATTTTCTTTCTTCTTATCTTCCGTTGTACTCAAATCTGGTCTTCTCTATCCATTGTGGAGCACCAGTAGTAATAGCCATGGACGTGTTGGCCTTCATAATCTTCATGGGTCCATCTGTTATGACGAACCACATATCATCATCCTGAGATGCCAGATGGGCTTGCATCCTGATCTTCCAGTCATCATACTCCTCCTTAAAAAACATAGGAATCTTATTGTGAGAAACAAACATATTTGAATATAAGCACAGAAGATCAGACTGTTGAATAACTGTAATGCCCCGAAATCCAGATTATGTAGAAATGGGTACATGACAAGGGGAAAATAATTTTAAATGATTACATACCATCTTTATTTGATTTATTTATGAATTTATGCTGCATGATATGCATGTGTTATTTTTCAGCCTGTTCGAGCTACGGACGTGTGGACGAGATTATGGTCGATCGGAATGAAAATAATTGAGATTTTTAAGTAATGGGATTTTAAGAATGAAATTATTTTTATTTTAATCAACTATTTTTGAAAATTAGGATTTTTATAATTATTTTGGGGGGGAACCCGTTTTTCGCCTATACGGGCTGTTTTATTGAATTTTAAGGTGTTTTAAATTTGAGGGGGCTTTAATTTCGAAAATTAGCCATTTTCAATGCCAAGTCAAAGTTTTAAGTACCTTTTTAATTAAATAGAGGGGCTAGCATGTTATTTTCCACTTCCTTTACTTAATTAAATGATTAGGGGTCAAAATTGTCACATTCATTTTATTAAACACCAAGTTCTCATCAAACCTAGCCTCCATAATCCACAACCAGCCGTCCCCCTCCTCCCCCATAGCTCCAAGTTTCAAAAATATACATTCCTTGGTGAAGTTTTGGTGATCCAAATTCGGTGGTGCCCCGATCTCGCGTCTACATCGTCGGTAACTCGCAGATCTACCTTTCCTAAGACCCAGGCATGTAATACCTCTTATTTTTCCCACCATTTAAGCCATAGTAAACTGTTTTTAAAGTTTAATGCATGATTTCTATGTGATTTATGTAGATCTATGCACAATTGTTTTAGATCCATGCATGTTTCATAGTTTTCAAAACGTTTTTGATTCGTTCTTGTGATGCTTCGGTCACGGTTGGTTCATGGGGCTTAGGGTTTGATCCAAGGGTCATCCAGATAGTTATTACATCGAGTTAGGATCACGTAGGTCCAAATGTTAAACGATTTGGTTAAGAAATGAATTAGTTATGAATTTTATGATCAGCATGTGTTCTGGCTTGTCGTATGTGCACGACAGCAGAGTTTTTGGGGTTGGTTACATCGCTCAATGTTATCTGTGTGGTAAAGATTGAATTCAGAAGATATCCCATTGAGTTAGGGTCACGTAGGTTCAGAATGGAAGCGATTTGGTCAAGGAACAAATTAGTTATGATTTTTATGGCTAGCACATATCCTGGTTGAAATCTGCACGCAAGCAGCGTCATTTCGGGCGTCGAGTTGGTCACATATTGAATCATTTTTTATTTTATTTGTTCCAGTGACTAATATCTTCAGTTAGGGGGATGTGAGTCGAAACAAAGAGTGATTTGGTTAAGAAATAAATTTTTAATGATTTGTAACGTTTTGTCGCTCGTAGTGAGCCCCGTCTGGTTTTTTTTGTGAAAATTAAGATTTTGAGCCTTAGGGGCGGTCAAAGTTCGTGAATGATTTTATTTGATGTTTTAAGCATATTTTAAGATCTTTTCCAGCATTTTTAGAATTTATTTGATTTATGAGATTTTTGGCAATTTTAGCATATTGGCCGAATATTTTTAAAGTCAAAATCCTTTTATTTATGGGTCTAATACTTTTATCAAATTTTAAAGTCAAATTTTGTTCATTGGGATTTTATTTGGTCAAAATTGATCAATGGGTCTTAATTTAGTCAAATTTTAAATATTTGAATTTTTAGCAAATGATTGAGTAAATTAGAAATTTTAAAGATTTAATTTTATGTCTTGGACCGGCCGGTTCAATTGGACCGGTTTGGCTGGTTCGGTTGGACTGGGTCGATTCATCGTGTGTCGAGTCAAAATGTTTCGTGTTATTTAATTATGGACCTATTATTTTAACTGTTGAGTCAAAGGTCCAATTTAAAAAAAATTAGCCAGATGTTTTAAAACTGAGTCAAACTTTTAAAATAAATAGAGTTATTTTTATTTTAAGTTTT
Organism: Dorcoceras hygrometricum; assembly: GCA_001598015.1. Taxonomy (NCBI): domain Eukaryota; kingdom Viridiplantae; phylum Streptophyta; class Magnoliopsida; order Lamiales; family Gesneriaceae; genus Dorcoceras; species Dorcoceras hygrometricum. Next base: position 15,246 of record KQ991115.1, on the reverse strand, counting down.
TAGACAAAATTGGAGTCTTTTGATTTTTAATTAAGTCAAAATTTATTTTTGAGTTTAATTTGGTCAAAATCGGTATTTTGGTCAAAATTGGCTATTGGAGTCAAAATTGATTTTAAAGTCAAAAAATTGATTTTTAAATTAGTCAAAGTTTATTTTAAATTAGTCCAAATTAGCCTTTGATTCCTTAAGACGAAATTGAATTAATAGTTGTCTAGATTAAGGGTGAACATTCGATTCATTGTCTAGATTAAGGGTGAACGTTCGATTCATTACCTAGATTAAGGGTGAACATTCGATTCATTGTCTAGATTAAGGGTGAACATTCGATTCTTTGTCTAAATTAAGGGTGATGGTTAGTCTAGAAGTAGTGGGCGGGGCTCCTGAACCAATCCTTAATCGAAGTAGAAAAATATAGAAGCCCGTAAATGTATATTTAATCATATATGTAGTATGCTATGTACCTAAATATTTTAAAGGAAATGATTAAATATACATTGACGGGCTAAGCTTTTAAATTGTGTGATTTAAAATTCACGCATCACGAGATTTTTATGAAACGATCAGGAAAGTCTCTTTTTAAGTTAAAACCCGAGGGATTGAAGTGATGTGGCAAAGTTTTACGATGGGAGTTAGCCGGGTAGCCGGGCCCGGGGATCCCCTGTTTTTAGGTATGATTATAGGGCCTATGGATCCTCGTGTAACATCGAGGTGAAGTGGTAGTTTATAGGAGGTGTGACATATAGGTATCCTCGTGTGATATCGAGGGGAACCACACCGCCACGTACGTTGGTATTACGACTGATCAGCCATACGTCCGCTCACATTCACTGATACGACTCATATGTTTTTCAGGTTACGTTATGTCATTCCTTATATGTTATATGATATGTTATGATATGAAATGTATGAAAAAATGTTTTAAGATCATGCATGCATTCACGCTTTAACGTTATTTTATTACAAGTATGTGTTTGTCTGCGATTTTATTAATATGTACTTTGTTATGTATTACGATAGAGCATGTTGAGCCTCTAGACTCACTAGGTTTAAATGATGCAGGTCATGATCCTGTTGAGTTTACATCGGCTGGCGGTGAGGACATCTGAGCGCCTGTTGCAGCAGTACCCCTTGACCGCAGCGATGTGTTTTTGAGATGATACAGTTTTAGTTATTGGGATTTAAACATGATTACGTTCAGTATATTTTTACTCAGTTGATTTTATTCCGTTTGGATGTTTAAACGTTTTTAAATATTTCTTTATTTATGTTTAAAGATATTTTTGAGAAATGATTTAGAAATGTTTTAGAAGGGAACGAGCCATACTTTAAGTTTATGTTTCCGCACATGTTTTAAAAAAAAAATTCTAAAGTCTGGTTCGTTTTAGTTGGTATCAGAGCGGTGGTTCTGGTGGGTTACTTGCCTGCTGCGTGGAGCTAAGAAGTCGCACTACCAGTCTGTGAGTTTTATTTTTGAGTTTTGTTTATGTTTGCATGATGCATGTTTTAGCCTTGCATGAGTTTTGGCCTTAGAGTTTAAAAATTATACACTTAGTCATGCACTTGGATTTACGTGATAATGTTTTGGTGTGCATGTATGCCTCCCACACGTGCTATCGGTACGTAACTTAATTTCGAGGACGAAATTTCTATAAGGGGTGGAGATTGTAATGCCCCGAAATCCAGATTACATAGAAATGGGTGCATGACTAGGGGAAAATAATTTTAGATGATTACTTGCCATCTTTATTTGATTTATTTATGATTTTATGTTGCATGGTATGCATGTGTTATTTTTCAGCCCGCTCGAGCTACGTACGTGTGGATGAGATTAGGGTCGACCGAAATGAAAATAATTGAGATTTTTAAGTTATGGGATTTTAAGAATGAAATTATTTTTATTTTAAGTAACTATTTTTGAAAATTAAGATTTTTATAATTATTTTGGGGGGAGAACCCGTTTTTTGCCTCTGCGGGCTGTTTTATTGAATTTTAAGGTGTTTTAAAATTTGAGGGGGCTTTAATTTCGAAAATTAGCCATTTTCAATGCCAAGTCAAAGTTTTAAGTACCTTTTTAATTAAATAGAGGGGCTAGCATTTCTTTTTCCACTTCCTTTACTTAATTAAATGATTAGGGGTCAAAATTATCACATTCATTTTATTAAACACCAAGTTCTAATCAAACCTAGCCTCCATAATCCACAACTAGCCGTCCCCCTCCTCCCCCATAGATCCAAGTTTCGAAAATCTACAATCCTTGGTGAATTTTTGGTGATCCAAAGCCGGTGGCGCCCCGACCTCGCGTCTACAGCGTCGGTAACTCGCAGATCTACCCTTCCTACGACCCAGACATGTAATATCTATTATTTTTCTCACCATTTAAGCCATAGTAAACTGTATTTAAAGTTTAATGCATGATTTGTATGTGATTTATATAGATCTATGCACAATTGTTTTAGATTCATGCATGTTTCATAGTTTTCAAAACGTTTTTGATTCGTTCTTGTGATGCTTCGATCACAGATGGTTCATGGGGCTTAGGGTTTGGTCCAAGGGTGGTCCAGATAGTTATTACATCGAGTTAGGATCACCTATGTCCAAACGTGAAGCGATTTGGTTAAGATATTATTAGTTATGAATTTTATGATCAGCATGTGTTCTGGCTTGTCGTTTGTGCACGACAGCAGCGTTTTTGGGGTCGGTTACATCACTCATTGTGATCTGTGTGGTAAAGGTTGAATTCATGACATAGAGCATTGAGTTAGGGTCACGTAGGTTCAGACGGGAAGTGATTTGGTCGAGGAACGAATTAGTTAGGATTTTTATGGCTAGCACATATCCTGGTTGAAGTCTGCGCGCGAGCAGCGTCATTTCGGGCATCATGTTGGTCACATATTGAATTGTTTTTTTATTTTAGTTTGTTCCAGTGACTAGTACATTGAGTTAGGGTGATGTGGGTCGAAACAGAGAGTGATTTGGTTCAGAAATGAGTTTTAAATGATTTTTAACGTTTTGTCACTCGTAGTGAGCCCCGTCGGGTCTTTTTTGTGAAAATTAAGATTTTGAGTCTTAGGGGCGGTCAAAGTTTGTGGATGATTTTATTTGATATTTTAAGCATATTTAAGATGTTTTCCATCATTTTTTGAATTTATTTGATTTATGGGATTTTTGGCAATTTTAGCGTATTGGCCTAATATTTTAAAGTCAAAATTTTAAAGTCAAAATCCTTTTATTTATGGGTCTAATACTTTTATCAAATTTTAAAGTCAAATTTTGGTCATTGGGATTTTATTTGGTCAAATTGATCAATGGGTCTTTATTTAGTCAAATTTTAAATATTTGAATTTTTAGCAAATGATGGAGTAAATTAGAAATTTTAAAGGTTTAATTTTATGTCTTGGACCGGTCGGTTCAATTGGACCGGTTTGGCTGGTTCGGTTGGACCGGGTCTGTTCGTCGTGTGTCGAGTCAAAATGTTTTAAAGTTGGTCCGAATTATTTTAATTATGGACCTATTATTTTTAACTGTTGAGTCAAAGGTTCAATTTCAAATAAAATATCGGTAATTTGGTAAAATTGACTATTGGAATCAAAATTGATTTAAAATTGATTTTAAAGTCAAAAATTGATTTTTAAATTAGTCAAAGTGTATTTCAAATTAGTCCAAATTAGCCTTTGATTCCTTAAGCCGAAATTGAATTAAAAGTTGTCTAGATTAAGGGTGAACATTCGATTCATTGTCTAGATTAAGGGTGAACGTTCGATTCATTGCATAGATTAAGGGTGAACATTCGATTCATTGTCTAGATTAAGGGTGAACATCCGATTCATTGTCTACATTAAGGGTGATGGTTAGTCTAGAAGTATTGGGTCAGGCTCCTGAACCAATCCTTAACCGAAGTAGAAAAATATATAAGCCTGTGAATGTATATTTAATCATATATGTAGTATGCTATGTACGTAAATATTTTAAAGGAAATGATTAAATATACATTGACGGGCTAAGCTTTTAAATTGCATGATTTTAAGAATTCACGCATCATGAGATTTTTATGAAACGATCAGGAATGTCTCTTTTTAAGTTAAAACCCGAGGGATTGAAGTGATGTGGAAAAGTTTTACAATGGGAGTTAGCCGGGTAGCCGGACCCAGGGATCCCCTGTTTTTAGGTATGATTATAGGGCCTATGGATCCTCGTGTAACATCGAGGTGAAGTGGTAGTTTATAGGAGGTGTGACATATAAGGATCCTTGTGTGATATCGGGGTGAACCACACCGTCACGAACGTTGGTTATTACGACTGATCAGTCATACGCCCGCTCACATTCACTGATACGACTCATACGTTTTTCAGGTTACATTATGTCATGCCTTATATGTTATATGATATGTTATGATATGAAATGTATGAAGAAATGTTTTAAGATCATGAATGCTTTCACGCTTTAATGTTATTTTATTAAAGTATGTGTTGCCTGTGATATTATTAGTATGTACTTTGATATGTATTACGATAGAGCATGTTGAGCCTCTAGACTCACTAGGTTTAAATGGTGCAGGTGATGATCCTGCTGAGTTTACACTGACTGGTGGTGAGGACATCTGAGCGCCTGTTGCAGCAGTACCCCTTGACCGCAACGATGTGTTTTTGAGATGATACAGTTTTAGTTATTGGGTTTTAAACATGATTACGTTCAGTATATTTTTACTCAGTTGATTTTATTCCGTTTGGATGTTTAAACGTTTTAAATATTTATTTATTTATGTTTAAAGGTATTTTTGAGAAATGATTTAGAAATGTTTTAGAAGGGAAAGAGCCATACTTTAAGTTTATGTTTTCCGCACATGTTTTAAAAAAAATTCTAGAGTCTGGTTCGTTTTAGTTGGTATCAGAGCGATGGTTCTGGTGGGGTTCTTGCCTGCTACGTGGAGCTAAGAAGTCGCACTACTAGTCTGTGAGTTTTATTTTTGAGTTATGTTTATGTCTTCATGCTGCATGTTTTAGCCTTGCATGAGTTTTGGCCTTAGAATTTTAAAATTTTATGTCATGCCTTATATGTTATATGATATGTTATGATATGAAATGTATGAAGAAATGTTTTAAGATCATGAATGCTTTCACGCTTTAATGTTATTTTATTAAAGTATGTGTTGCCTGTGATATTATTAGTATGTACTTTGATATGTATTACGATAGAGCATGTTGAGCCTCTAGACTCACTAGGTTTAAATGGTGCAGGTGATGATCCTGCTGAGTTTACACCGACTGGTGGTGAGGACATCTGAGCGCCTGTTGCAGCAGTACCCCTTGACCGCAACGATGTGTTTTTGAGATGATACAGTTTTAGTTATTGGGTTTTAAACATGATTACGTTCAGTATATTTTTACTCAGTTGATTTTATTCCGTTTGGATGTTTAAACGTTTTAAATATTTATTTATTTATGTTTAAAGGTATTTTTGAGAAATGATTTAGAAATGTTTTAGAAGGGAAAGAGCCATACTTTAAGTTTATGTTTTCCGCACATGGTTTTTAAAAAAAATTCTAGAGTCTGGTTCGTTTTAGTTGGTATCAGAGCGATGGTTCTGGTGGGGTTCTTGCCTGCTACGTGGAGCTAAGAAGTCGCACTACTAGTCTGTGAGTTTTATTTTTGAGTTATGTTTATGTTTGCATGCTGCATGTTTTAGCCTTGCATGAGTTTTGGCCTTAGAATTTTAAAATTAGACGCTTAGTCATGCACTTGGATTTACGTGATAAGGTTTTGGTGTGCATGTATGCATCCCAGTCGTGCTATCGGTACGTAACTTAATTTCGAGGACGAAATTTCTATAAGGGGAGAAGATTGTAATGCCCCGAAATCCAAATTACGTAGAGGTGCATGACTAGGGGAAATAATTTTAGATGATTACATGTCATCTTTATTTGATTTATTTATGATTTTATGCTGCATGGTATGCATGTGTTATGTTTTAGCCTGCTCGAGCTAAGGACGTGTGGACGAGATTAGAGTCGACCAGAATGAAAATAATTAAGAGTTTTAAGTTATGGGATTTTAAGAATGAAATTATTTCCTGCGACCCAGACATGTAATATCTATTCTTTTTCTCACCTTTTAAGCCATAATAAATAATGCATGATTTGTATGTGATCTATGTAGATCTATGCACAATTGTTTTATATCCATGCATGTTTCATAGTTTTCAAAACGTTTTTGATTCGTTCTTGTGATGATTCGGTCACGATCGGTTCATGGGGCTTATTGTTTGGTCCAAGGGTGGTCCATATAGTTATTACATCGAGTTAGGATCACGTAGTTCCAAACGGAAAGCGATTTGGTTAAGAAAAGAATTAGTTATGAATTTTATGATCAGCATGTGTTCTGGCTTGTCATCTATGCGCGACAACAGAGTTTTTGGGGTCGGTTATGTTGCTCATTGCAGTCTGTGTGGTAAAGGTTGAATTCAGGAGATAGCCCATTGAGTTAGCGTCACGTAGGTCCAGACGGGAAGCGATTTGATCAAGGAACGAATTATTTATGATTTTTATGGATAGCACATATCCTGATTGAAGTCTGCGCGCGAGCAGCGTCATTTCGGGCGTCGAGTTGGTCACATATTGAATCTTTTTTTATTTTCTTTTTTTTCCAGTGACTAGTATATTGAGTTAGGGAAATGTGGCTGTGAAACAGAGAGTGATTTGGTTAAGAAATAGATTTTTAATGATTTTTAACGTTTTTTCGCTCGTAATGAGCCCCGTCGGGTCTTTTTTGTGAAAATTAAGATTTTGAGTCTTAGTGGCGGTCAAAGTTCGTGGATGATTTTATTTTATGTTTTAAGCATATTTTCAGATGTTTTCCAGCATTTTTAGAATTATTTGATTTATGGAATTTTTGGCAATTTTAGCGTATTGGCGGAATATTTTAAAGTCAAAATCCTTTTATTTATGGGTCTAATACTTTTATCAAATTTTAATTTCAAATTTTGGTTATTGGGATTTTATTTGGTCAAAATTGATCAATGGGTCTTTATTTAGTCAAATTTTAAATATTTGACTTTTTAGCAAATAATGGAGTAAATTAGAAATTTTAAAGGTTTAATTTTATGTCTTGGATCGGCTGGTTCAATTGGACCGGTTTGGCTAGTTCGGTTGGACCGGGTCGATTCGTCGTGTGTCGAGTCAAAATGTTTTAAGGTTGGTTCGAGTTAATTTAATTATGGACCTATTATTTTTAACTGTTGAGTCAAAGGTTCAATTTCAAATAAAATAGCCAGATGTTTTAAAACTGAGTCAAACTTTTAAAATAATTAGAGTTATGTTTATTTTTACGTTTTTAGCTAAAATTTGAGTCTTTTGATTTTTAATTAAGTCAAAATTGATTTTTGAGTTTAATTTGGTCAAAATCGGTATTTTGGTCAAAATTGGCTATTGGAGTCAAAATTGATTTTTAAAGTCAAAAATTGATTTTTAAATTAGTCCAAATTAGCCTTTGATTCCTTAAGCCGAAATTGAATTAAAAGTTGTCTAGATTAAGGGTGAACGTTCGATTCATTGCCTAGATTAAGGGTGAACATTCGATTCATTGTCTAGATTAAGGGTGAACATTCGATTCATTGTCTAAATTGAGGGTGATGGTTAGTCTAGAAGTAGTGGGCCGGGCTCTTGAACCAATCAGTAGCCCGTGAATGTATATTTAATCATATATGTAGTATGCTATGTATGTAAATGTTTTAAAGGAAAGGATTAAATATACATTGACGGACTGAGCTTTTAAATTGCATGATTTTAAGAAATTCACCCATCATGAGATTTTTATGAAACGATCAGGAATGTCTCTTTTTAAGTTAAAACCCGAGGGATTGAAGTGATGTGACAAAGTTTTACGATGGGAGTTAGCCGGATAGCCGGGCCCGGGGATCCCCTGTTTTTAGGTATGATTATAGGGCCTATGGATCCTCGTGTAACATCGAGGTGAAGTGGCAGTTTATAGGAGGTGTGACATATAGGGATCCTCGTGTGATATCGGGGAGAACCACACCGCCACGTACGTTAGTTATTACGACTGATCAGTCATACGCCCGCTCACATTCACTGATACGACTCATACGTTTTTCAGGTTACGTTATGTCATGCCTTATATGTTATATGATATGTTATGATATGAAATGTGTGAGGAATCAGGTTTTGGATTAGGGATTAATCATATTTTCAGGTTTCAAATTTAGTATTTTGGGTGAAATCCGTTTGGAACTTGGAGTTGAATTGTAGAAATTATGATAGAAATTTGATTTCCTTAGTAGCGCTTGATTTTTAGCGCAAGTGGAGAGGTCTGGTGAGTGAGATCTGTTCGCTAAAGATATTGGGTGAGAAATCTGGTCGTGACATGTTGGTGAGATCTGCTAGTTTTTGTGTGAAATCTGCCGCGCCATTGTTTTGGTGAAACCTGTTCGAAATTAGAGAAAGCTGGAACGTGATTGCGTTCATTAGAGAGAGATCTGGTTTTTCGCGTGTGAGATCTGTATTGTTAGCGCGTTGAATGAGATGGTGACACGTGTTGGTCAACATGTAGCGTTGACGTCTGGTTTTGGCCATTGCGTAGTAGAGATCTGGTCCTTTGCGTTGTTCGCGTGAGAGATCTGCTAGCGCTTGTGAGATCTGGTTTCGTTGTTTGAGCGCTAGCGTTGTAATTGGAGGAGAGATCTGTTTTGAGCAATGCGACGTCGTTCCAGTTAGTTGCTGCGTCGTCGTTTTGGAATTCCAGCACTTAGCGTGTTTTGTATTGATGAGTAGAGATCTGTTTTTAGTTATAGCGCTGAGATCTGTTGCGTTGAGCGCTGAGTTCTGTTTTGCCTATACGCTGTCGTTTTGATTTTTTTAGCACGAGCGTTTTGAATTAACGTGGTGAAATCTGTTTGATTTTGAGCGCTGGATTGTGAAATCTGTTTGGCGATATTTTGCGATGCAGGGATCTGTTTTGTCGGTGTTTGATTTAGACAGTAGCATTTTAGTTGAGGAATAAATAGAAGTGTCGAACTACACTTAGAATATTTCTCAACCTGATATTTCTTATCCTCATCTTCGAAACCCTCGACTTTCTACTGTTCACCGTAACTTTCCATCGCCGATTCCCATCGCGTCCAGCCTTTGTTTAAAGATCTTGGTGGCGCTGAACTTCCCTAGCTTGGCTCTTTCGTTGGCTACCCATTTTAGACCTTGAATTAACGCTGGATTGGAGGAGTGGAGCTGCTAGCGTTCGAAGCTTTTGGAGAAAGCTGCGCCGTGCGTTCCTCTTGCTAGCGTGAGCTTTGGGTGAGCTTTTTCTAGTTGACTTGAGCTTTGTTCTTGTTGTTAGTACCTGCGTAGATGCTTAGAACTTGAGGTTAGTTCTGGCCGTGGGTATTTCGGTGAGTATGTTCATATTTGAGCTAAGATATTAGCTACCTTGCACAGATTTCTATTCCTTAAAGTTTCTGCCGTGATTTGTTGGGGCTGGAGTAAGCTGGTTGCTGGCCGTGAGTTCTGCCGTGCCTTCTTGTGTATGCAGTGAAGTAGAAATTGTGGAATTGAGGTACGATTGAGCAGCCCTTAGCAGCTTTGAGTGTGAACATGACCATATTTCAGTGTTGTGAAATCTGTGAAATTGCTGTTATGTGTTTACGTGAATCAATTGCTGAATTGCTTGAGTTATGGCTACTGTTTTCATGTATTATGTCTTGTATGCATTATGCATTGATATTGATTGGCATACATGCATACATATTGAGCCTTGACAGATGAATTGATGACCTGATTGGGTGCCACGTTGTGACTGGCTGACTGTTGAGTCGTGCCTGCAAAGTCCAACGCTATCATCGGAGTAGTGACTACCGGATTCGAGTGTCTACCACCGAGCTCTGATGGCCTGACGGGCCCCGATGATCACGGACCGATGGTTTCCACCGGTTGATTGGCCGTGCGTGGTATGGAGGCTTGATTTGATTTGCCAGTTGATGGAATGGTCTAGCTATCCGATTCTTTGATAGCCCTCATGCATTCATAGCATAGATTTATGGCATGTTGCATGTTTAGCTGTTTTGATAGCTCTTCGTACTGAGGCTTGACCTCGTATTTTGTTTTCCTGCTTTTGTGTCTTGGGTCTGTGTTACCCATTTGCAGGATCTTCAGGTAGCCAGGCTGGACAGAGCAGTGGTACAGCTGGTCGATCCCCGTTCCCATGAGTCCCAGTTATATTTATGATATATACTGAACCGGGGGATGCCCCGTGTGGCTGTGTATTGGGGATATGTATTCGATTTGAATTGTATTTGCTACCTATTTGTATGAGTTTGATTTAACTTATATTTTGATTATTGATATTTTGAATGTATGTTTTTACGTTCAGGCCCAAATGATTTCGAAAAATTTTAAGCCCTGATTTTAGCTTCCGTGTTTATGCGCTTATTATGTGTTAATTGTGAGTAATTAACACGGGGCCTGACAAAATGAATGAAGAAATGTTTTAAGATCATGCATGCATTCACGCTTTAACGTTATTTTATTACAAGTATGTGTTTGCCTACGATTTTATTAGTATGTACTTTGTTATGTATTACGATAGAGCATGTTGAGCCTCTAGGCTCACTAGGTTTAAATGGTGCAGGTGATGATCCTGTTGAGTTTACACCAACTGGCGGTGAGGATGATGGTCCCATAAATAGGATCAATATGCGTATAGGAGTTCAGAAGGGGGGTTGAATGAACTCCTTTCGATTTTAGATTTTCGAAATTCTTTTAAAATGTTTTATAAGCACTGCTTAACTTAAGTCCGAGTTACCAGACTTAAGGATCTCAGTTTTATGCAAATCTCTTGGCCAACAAAAATAGTGCGGAAAGAATCCAATCGATTTGTGAACAGATAACAGTAAATAAATTGCTGAATGTAAAATATAAGAGTCAGGGATTTGTTTCTGAAAGTTCGGATATAAATATCCTACGTCTCCCCTTCTTCCTCATCGGAAGGTATCACTAGAAGATTTGATCTGTACAGGCCTTCTGCACACACCCAATCACACAAGTCTCACTTGTATGAACTCCTAGACTCACTAACTTCACACGCAGACGTTGATGCTGGTTACAAGTAACGAAATGATATTTTTGAACTGCTTCACAAAGCCAGTTCGTTACAGACTCAATAAAATATGACAATGAATACAATTTCTGAGTGCGGTAAAATTCTCTGGTTTCTAACACAAAGAAACTCGATTCAACAAGATGAACCAGAGAATGGACTCGAAGGTTTGTCTATGAATAACAACAGTAGTGTTCTTCGAGTCTTGTGAGCTTTTGAATTTGTTCAACAGAAAGAAAGCTCTGGGAGTATTTTGACAGCGTGACCGCGATGATAATAAGAGTGAAGGATGATTTCTTCAATCCAGCATCTGCTATTTATAGTCTTTGATTTCAACGGTCATTAAATTCTTCAAAGGAAATAAATCCCGTTTGAATTTCTGCCAAATTTGTACACCGTAATTCCTGCTCCACTAAAAGGCAAGTCGCACTATGTCAGAGCAAATTTGGTGCCTCCCCATATTTGTGCAAACGCCGTAAACCACCCTCTGATACAATGTACTATTTATCCAGAATAGTACTGATACTGTTCCCTTAATAAATGGCATATGTACGATTCAATCTCCGCCTTTGATTTTCTCTGAAATGAACGTTTGAATCGATCCATTGATTTGCACAATAACTGGTGAATTGAACAGTAGAAAGAATACATCGGCTGATTACTTCATCGCCTGAAAAGATGCAACAACTGATCGCTTGAAATATTTTACTTCAATAGAAATCGACTGGTCCAAGATCACTGTAGCTATCTGTTGGTTTACCTTAATAAGTACCCGCTGGTTATCACCTTTGCAAAAACCATCTGCTGAATATTAGCGCGAAAGCAAAACGCTGTCGTATCCATTTATCCAAACGACATAGTTTAAATACCGCTAATATTAAGTTCCATCGGCTGGTTTAAACAACCCACTGTACCTATCTGCTGATTCTTCGAAAGAGTGTATCTGCTGAAATACCAGCGGATGTATATGCGCAACCAACAAGACGCCGTCGTTTCTCTTTAATCAAGCGTTGTCGTTTTGTCTTAAACAAACGCTGTCGTTTTGCAATTCTTCACACAACACGCTATCTTTCAAATGCTTGCGCCTGCTGATTACCCTGGAAGAATCTACCTGCTGATAACTTCATCTGCTGATTTCCTCTGAATAAACATCCTGCTGAAATCAACTATCGACTGATAATATCACCGACTGATCCACTGTAGCTTACGACTGATAGTTCCAACTGCTGAATCAATAACCATCGGATGAAAACACCATCTGTTGAAAATCAACACGTCAACCGAAAATGTTCTCCTGTTAATTGCAACGGCTGATTGTCCAATAGCAACTAGTCTTATTTTGTTATCACCAAGACTAATAAATTTTATCCTAACAATTTCCCCCTTTTTGGTGATGACAAAACCTAGCAGCCGAGATAGATATATATGCAAAAGTAAATTGCACACGAACTGCTGAATTCAAATTTCATTAACTGAGAAAATAGTACAAAAGATTTGTACAAGTGATTCTAGTCAAAATCCTCTTCTCCTCTTAAACGCTCCACTTCTGCTAAGCCTCCTTTCTCTTCTCTGTCTATATCCTTCTCTTTCCCGTCTATCTGCCTCACGAATTCTTTCCGCAGCCTCTTCCAACTCTTCCAAACTTGCAACATGTCCACTATCTCGAATTTGATCTGCAGGATGTGATTGGAGAGGTCTGCTGCTACTTCCAAGAAGTGAATGGGGAGGTCTGCTGCTACTTCCTTCCCCCTTTTTGGCATCACCACCTCGATTGATATATGCAACGAGTTCGCTCAGTTGGGTGGTAATGACATTCAGGGACTGCTGGGTTTGAGCACTGAACTCCAAAATATCATTCCTAGTAGCAGCCACCTGCTCATCCAGAGAGTTGATTTTAGCAATAGGCTCTTGGTGAGTCTCCTTGATGATTTTAACTCCAACGATAAGAGATTGCGATGATCAGTTGAATCTCTGTGCAACTCCCCAAGTAACTTATCTTGTGCATCGGGGCGTGCGATAACTTTATTCTCAAAGTTGGAGAGGTGCAATGATAGTATATCCCTGAGCTTGGCACCATCATCTCGTTCACAGATTTGATCAATTGAAGTACGCAACTGGTTCAAGGCATCTGTAATATCTGGAGTAGGAGCAGCAGCAGCAGCAGTAGTATCCGCAAAATCCATTGAAATATCATGTGAGGAAGATTCAGAGAGAGAAGGTTCTTCTATCATCTGTAAAACCAGATCAACGGAGACTGAATTTGGAGAATCCAAAAATGAACTACCCACCATCTGTACACTATGAACAACTGACTGAGCAAAAGATCTCTGTACACCACGTAAAGCTGTTCTTTCCAAAGCAATGGAAGAAAGAAAATCTGTAATATCTGCTGTAGTCAATCTGCTGAACAAACTATACTGAATATAAACTGTACAGAACTGAGAGAAACGAAGAGCAAACACTGTGGGCGGACGATGATCAAAACTCGAATCTGGTGCAGCAAAAGCTAATGCTCTGCAAAAATTGAGTGAGCCAACGGGTAGAAGCCTCCTCGAAGTACAAAATTCGACAATCTCCAAGCAAATATCAGCCCATATTTTCTTCAGTAATTTAAAGAATTCACTCATGAGAGGGAAAGCATCATCATATTGACGCTGGCTGGGAATTTCATTCGAAAAGATTGGCCTGGGAATTTTCACCCACTGGTCAGCACAGGGTTCAATAACCCACGTCCCATTAACCCTCTTCATGGTTCGAATCCAGTAGGAGGATCGAGTATTTGTGTTGGTTCTGGCAATAACAGCACCTCGATCTCGTGGGCTCCCCTAAAAAATCTTAGAACAACAAGTCTTCTTCCTTGTAAGACCATGTGCTCGTGCCTCCTTCGTCAATTCTTCCAAAACAAATAAGTGAAGATCTGAAAGCAAATCTATCACTCTTAGATCAACCGCTGAAGATCCTTGGCCAGGCACAAAATTGGTCCTCCATGATTCCAAAGACTTCCGCACCAACACCTCTCTATATTTTAGCAAAATGTTCAATTTCCGTTGAATAGCTACTTGGGGTGACTCTGTTTCTCCCCAAGACAAAACTTGCTCCTCTTTCTTGTACATTTCCTCGATATTTATGGTTGCCAGTTTCTTCAAACTAAAAGAATTAAAGAATTGAGCTACTTCATCAATTACCTTGGCACGCAAATCCACAATTAGATCAATGTTTGCACAAATCAATGAATAGTGTTCTTTATGCGGCCTTCCCTTGGCTGGATTTTTCAGCTTAAGGGGCTCCTTCCCTTTTTCTTCAGGGTGAATTGTAGGAAGTCTGGCCTTGTACCAGTCCCCTTCCTTGAATCCTGGAATATAAATGGTCTGGCCAAAAACAATCTTTGAAATTTCCATTCCAGCCGAAGGCAAAGGAACATCGACTGGAATAGATGAAATGATATCCTCCAAAGACCTTGCCTCATCGGCATCAATGAATTCATCAACTGACTTCTCCACGGGTTCCTCCTCAGAAAATTGTACCTGCTGGTCTCCACCAGCAGTACCAACATCCATAGTTTCTGCGCCCTCATCATTTTGGAGCATTTCATCAAGGGCTCTATCAAACCATGTTTCTGCTCTATTTCCTGATTTATCTTCCTTATCAGCTGAAATTGAATCCAACTGGTGTAGAACTTGATTGATAACAGTATCGGGATCATCGACAAGTAAAAAATCTCTGTCAGCAGTGTTAGAGTAGATGCCCAACTAGCCAACTTGTGGCGTGTGGGTTTATAGACTCTTGTATATGACAATCTTTATATATGATATTCGCATTTATTTATATGGCGTTCTTTACTTTCATTGCATGTATAATGATTAACAATTGCGTTGAGTAAAGACCTAGAATACACTAAAGTGTATGTTAGATGTGATAGTGGGTATGAAGGCTATCATGAAACACATCTAATAGTCACTGTGTATTCTGAACATGTTCCTAGTCGATTGGGCCGTCAAAATGAGGATAAGGCCGCCCGAGTTCGAGACTAGTATCTGCGATGCGAAGTACCATGTTTCATTGGTAGGGAACATTGTGATGTTCTGAGCATGCAGATAGATAGTGACCTGGTGATCTATCGAACTACCCTCGTTCGGACTTTCCAAG
>KQ991114.1:18787-30407 GCA_001598015.1 Dorcoceras hygrometricum | reverse complement strand
CCCCAAGAAACTACGGATCTCTGAAACGTTCCGAGGTCTCTCCCAGTTAAGCACTGCTTCGACCTTGCTCGGATCTACCGAAATTCCTTGAGCCGAAATTACGTGACCTAAAAAGATAATCCTGTCGAGCCAAAACTCGCACTTGCTGAATTTGGCATAAAGCTGCGAGTCTCTCAATCTCTGCAATACAAGTCTCAAATGCTCCTTGTGCTCTCTCCTGCTCCTCGAGTACACCAAGATGTCATCTATGAAGACGATAACGAACCGATCGATATACTCGCTGAAGACGCGATTCATCAAATCCATAAAGACAGCAGGGGCATTCGTCAATCCAAAAGGCATGACAAGAAACTCAAAATTCCCATATCGAGTCCGGAAGGCTGTCTTTGCCACATCAGCGTCTCTAATTCGCAACTGGTGATAACTAGAGAGCAAGTAAATCTTCGAGTAAACAACCGATCCTTGCAGCTGATCGAACAAGTCATCAATCCTCGGCAGAGGATACCTGTTCTTCACCGTGGCCTTGTTCAACTGTCTGAAGTCCACGCACATCCTCATAGTGCCATCTTTCTTTTTCTCAAACAAAATCGGAGCTCCCCAAGGCGACATACTCGGTCTGATGAAACCTTTCTCTAAGAGATCGCTCAACTGTTCCTTCAGCTCTTTCAACTCTGCGGGGGCCAACCGGTAAGGAGCTCTAGAAATCGGGGCGGTACCAGGCACCAACTCAATACTGAAGTTGATCTCACGGCGAGGAGGGAATCCAGGAATCTCATCTGGAAACACGTCGGGAAACTCTCGAATTCAGCAGAAGTCTATCAGCAGCAATCTTCTCTTTTCTTTTCGTAAAATTCAGCAGCAACAACTAAACAACAATCGCACGAAAACCTTCAAAACGACACCGTTCCAACTTATCTAAACGACGCCGTAGCAACCACCAGCTGACAACAGCTCTCGCAAGCAAAACAACCAAGAGCTGATAACAGCTCTCTCTACAAAGCAATCTATCTGCTGGTCGCGAGAAAACACTCAAAACGACGACGCATCTACTAATTCAAACGACGTCATTTTATATACGTAAGCAAAGCTGCCAACAGCTGATCTCTAACACAAAGCTCCAAAACGCAGAGTTTCCACTTAATCAAACGACGCCGCTTCTTAACGCTCTTGCATAAGCGCGCCTGCTGATCAGCAGCAACCAACACAACGCAATCACTACCAGCAGTAATGAATACGTCACGCCTACGTCATCATATCTATCGATAGCTCTCGCGACTAGTTCTCAAACCATCTGCTGATCGCTTCACACAAGTGCAACTGCTGAATTCAATAGTCAACACTCCAAAATGTTGACTAACACGTGTCGCTTCCTCACTCAATCTCACGCTACATGCAACATCTACCAGCAGCAACCTCAAACTCGACGCTAAACCAGCAGCTCTCATTGCGTCACGCTGACGTCATCTATGCTGATTCAAAATTCACCAGCACGAGCTACAGTAACTTGCTGCTGCCAGTTTTCTCCAAAATTAACGCGACGCTCACAAATTCAGCAGGAACCTCAAAATCACGTGATTAATCCCAAGTCAAGACAATTAACCACTAATTCAAATTCTCAATCCTCACAAGTTACGCAGATAATCGAAGAAGAGAACTGAATTTTGAAATAGGTGATCGAGTATTTTTGAGAATAGCTCCAATGAAGGGAGTTATGCGTTTTGGGAAGAAAGGGAAGTTGAGTCCAAGGTATATTGGACCATATGAAATCTTAGAAAAGGTAGGAACGCTCGCCTATCGACTGGCGCTGCCTCCACAAATGTCAGCAGTGCACAATGTTTTCCACGTATCAGCTTTGAGGAAATATATTCCCCACCCTTCGCATGTGCTAAGTTTTGAGCCGATTCATTTAGCTCCAGATTTAAGCTACGAAGAGCGACCAGAAAGAATTCTCCTCCGAGAAGTTAGAAGATTAAGAAACCGTAGCATTCCTATGGTTAAGATACAATGGTCCAACCAGTCGGAGCGAGAAGCAACGTGGGAAACAGAAGCTGATATGCTAAGTCTTTACCCATATTTATTTGGTACGTAAATTTCGAGGACGAAATTTCAATAAGGAGGGTAGATTTGTAACGCCCCAAAATCCCTAGGACCATATTTATGCATTTCATAAATCATATGGGCCATTTTGGCAATTTTAAATACTATGTATCTGCTGAATTTTTCATATCAGCAGGTAAGATGTGCTGCGGCTGGTTCCAGCAGGTAACTCCAAGTAGCGATGCACGAGCTGGTTCTCAATCCATTAAAAGATGTTTTAAGGAGGTGAAATGATTTCTTTAAGAGAAGGTTTGGTATTTTACAAATTAAAATGATATGAGGGAAAGTTTACTAAATTTCAAAGATGTGTCATGCTTGATTTCACAAGTAGCATGCCACTAATCCTTTTCATATAAAAACCTGTTTTCAAAGTAAGATTTTCATCATTTGCAAAGGAAAGTTTTAAAGTGTTCTTCAATGAAATTCCAAGAAAAGTTCGTGCGTTGCTCAAAGGGAGGATTTCTGCAGGAATTTGCTGTTGTTGCAAAGCTTCAATTAAGGCACGTAAAAGCTGATCTTTTTCTACACCATTTGAAGCATATATTGTGTTTTAATGGATCTGCTTGCCTGTATGTTATGGATACATTTAAATTTCATGTTTTAAATGATTTAGACATGATAAGTAAGAAACGATGGGTTCGAAAATGATGTTTTGATGTTTATGATGCTTCCAGTATGTTTTCAGAAAGTTTATGAAGTTTTATGTGTACTGAGGATTCGAATTTATTTCCAGAAATGCTATGAAAGTTCTTCTTACAGTAGCTGTAATATTAGAATTTGATAACTGTGTAATTGTTAGTTGCTGGTTGAATCATTGGTATGGTTTGATAGGCAACAGCTGATAACATCGTTGTTGTTTTGATATTACAAATGTTGAGTTATGCATCCAGCAGCTGTATTTACTTGTTAAGATTCAGCAGCTGTATGGTTATAGCGTTTACGAATGTTCTTCCTGTAGTTGAAATGTCGAAATTTGATGGTTTTGTAATCAGTAGTTGTTAGTTTAATCAGTATAAAGTCTGGTTTAATAGGCGACGGCTGGTAGCGAAATCATTGTTTAGATATTACAAGCATCCTCGTAAAAATCAGCAAATGCGTCTTTCCTTATTAATATCAGCAGTTGTTTTCCTTTGATATCAGCAGGTAGTTTTGTATTCCATCTGCTGATCACTCCTAACGACATCGTTTCACTTTATATTTATTTAAAGACCTCGCGACTGTAATCTTGTCTTGCGACTGGTTTCTATTTGTTGCGACTGGTACTATTCATTTCAGCAGGAATTAGTCTTGCGACTGGTACTATTCCTTGCGACTGATTTCCTTTCAACCAGTTCCATTTTAGCGATATGTTTCCAAAGTTAAATTCGATACTCAGTATAGTTTTAAAATGGGAAGCAAATGTTTAAAATGATGGAACCCGAGGATTTAACAGAAATGTTTAAAGAAAGGATTGTTAAGGAACAAAAGCTGTTTTAGATTATGGCATAGATAGTTATGGTCACCAAGGAGAAGGGTGAGCAGTTGTCGAAGATGTCGACTGCCCTTTCATATGAGTTATATGCTAAAACTGATATCGGGAGTCATTTTGATCAAAGTGCAAATTGGACCACATAGAACTTATATGCCATGATCAACTGAAATTGAAATTGAAATAAATGAGAAGCTGGGTTATCATCCCCTGTTTCTGCCATTGAATGTTTACTGAAATGTTTACGAAAATGACATTGTATTTTGAGGTTCCTTAACATATGAATTGCACAGATGTCTGCCTGCGTTTTATGAACTTGTTACTACTCAGATTTTACTTGCTGAGCCTTTAGGCTCACTAGCTTTTAAAATGGTGCAGGTACGACAACTGGTGGAGGAACAGCAGGTGAAACTTGAAATCAGCAGATGTGTGGCGTTGTGTTTATCCAAGGCCTACGTTTTCCGTGTCTAAGTTGTATCGTTTTGATTAAGTTGTACTGTATTAAATCAGTAGCAATGGTTGTATATTTACATAGAATAACAGCTGTTGTAAACCGCAATTGCAAAGTTATATGAAATACTCTGTTTTCCGCAAATGTTTTAGCAGTAGCGCGCGAACTTAAGTACCTGCTGATCTTCGAATTTGTCTTGTGTTTTGTTTCCCTTCGAGTTATAAGAAATGCAGCTTATAACAAATTATCTTTTAGCCCTTCTTTTATTCGAAAATTTTTGTTTACCCCAATTCTCGTGGCCCCGTTGGGTTCGGGCGTCACACAACTGGTGGAGGAACAGCAGGTGAAACTTGAAATCAGCAGATGGGTGGCGTTGTGTTTATCCAAGGTCCTACGTTTTTCCGTGTCTAAGTTGTATCATTTTGTTTAAGTGTACTGTATTAAATCAGTAGCAATGGTTGTATATTTACATAGAATATCAGCTGTTGTAAACCGCAATTGCAAAGTTATATGAAATACTCTGTTTTCCGCAAATGTTTTAGCAGTAGCGCGCGAACTTAAGTACCTGCTGATATTCGAATTTTGTCTTGTGTTTTGTTTCTTTGAGTTATAAGAAATGCAGCTTATAACAAATTGTCTTTTAGCCCTTCTTTTATTCGAAAATTTTATTCACCCAATTCTCGTGGCCCCGTTGGGTTCGGGCGTCACACCTAGAATGCACCATAGTGTATGTTAGATGTGATAGTGGATATGATGGCTATCATGAAACACATCTAATAGTCACTGTGTGTTCTAAACTCGTTCCTAGTCGATTGAGCCGTCAAAATCAGGATAAGGCCACCCGAGCTTGAGACTAGCATCTGTGATGCGAAGTACAATGTTTCATTGGTAGGGAACATTGTGATGTTCTGAGCATGCAGATGGATAGTGACCTGGTGATCTATCGAACTACCCTCGTTCGGACTTTCCAAGTGGTTACCATTTGTCGAGTGGATAAGTCCGAGGTCTTGGTTGTACTGATTAGTCCTCACTACTCGAAACGTCATTGAGACTATACATGATAGGTGCCTCACTTTGACCAGTTTACCGACTCATTTGGGGTCATTAGGTGGCGGGATTGGGTGAGGTCCCGATGAATGTAGGAGTCGATGCTTCGTTATCGAGGATTCATCGCTCGCTTTTATGCGTGGATATCCTATGCTATCTGAGGAGATAATAGTGTGATAAATCTCTGGCCAGAGTACTAGATGTGTTTTGGGTAAATGGGTTTACCTAGTAACACACGTGATGTCACTATTTGATCTCCGAGATTTATTCATAGCTATTGGATCTCTAGCGACTCTCAATTTACCAATAGTCGTTGATCTTATCGGGATATATGTGTTGAAAGGACCGTACTGTACGCTAGCCATGACCAACTGGTTCTTGATGGCACTATCAGTGATACCTAGGGGGTCATGGGGCGATGTTGCTAGGCGCTTTACCATGATCCGATGGGTCAGTCCGAAATTGTGATTTCGGAGCCACAATGGTTGTGGGCCCACAGCTAGCTGTATCCCTGAATCATTGAAGGTCACACAAGTACTGGATTCACGATTTCCACACGGAAATTGAGCTCAATGAGTTGAGCATAGGAGGAGTAATTTAGGGAGTGCGACTTCCTAAAAGTCAACATGTGTCAAATTGCGATTTCCCAAAGTTGAAGGGCTAAACTGCAATTTTGGACTAGATGGTCTGAAAAATTGTTTTCGCATCATAATAATCAGTTTTGGAAACTGTGTAGATCAGTCCAATCAGATCATCGATCGGAGTTATAATGAAGCCAAAGTGATTGAAATGAACCGAATGTTCATATGGACCTGGGCCTGAAGCAGACCCATTGGGCCGGTCCAAGCCCATCACATGTCTACTTATTATTGTCCTAGGGTTATTATGACACAAACTTGAACTCTAAACCCTAGCAATAGCATCCCCTCCTCTCCCTACTCTCTCACGGCCACCGACCGGCCTTGCGTCGCCCGCCGTCGGTGCTCACGTGATTGGACTCATTCCGATCACGTCGACGAGGAGATTCCGTTCGTTTCAAATTCGTCAGCTCTTCTAGTGCAGACTGACGAAGGAGTCCTGTTTCGAGTCGTGGATCGGATTAGGAGATCTACCACCGCCTACCGTTGAAGTGCCAGATTCCCTGTGAATCTGGTCGGAACCAGGCGCCTATACTCCAGCAAGGTAACGCTCTAAAAGATCATATGTATGTTTTATTGCATTATATTTGTTATGTATTGAACGTTTCTGGGGCAAATTGAAACTTCCGCTGCGCCCCGTGGAACGGGATCCGGATCCGCCACTGCGCCAACAGTGGTATCAGAGCCCAGGCTCGGATCTATCAATACATAATTTGTGCCTTATTGCATCAAATCACAAATTTTCGAAATAAAAAAAACCATGGCGGCACTGTAGCGTGCACACGGCGGCACTATAGCTGCGCGCAGCTAGAGTGACGATGGCCGGCCATCGTGTGCGAATGTCGCGCACGGTGGCACGCGGCGGCGGCACTGTAGCGTGCACACGGCGGCACTATAGCTGCACGCGGCTAGAGTGCCGATGGCCGGCCATCGTGTGCGAATGTCGCGCACGGTGGCACGCGGCACCTGCCGCCCACCTGCGCGTGGTGTGCGCGCAGGTGGCCGCCCCCGTGCGCAACAATTGCGCACGAGGACGCTCGCAGCGTGTGGCAATGTGCTGCACGCTGTGCAGGCGGCTGGCGCCGCCGATCGGCGAACCCGAGGCGGAGTTGCGACGGCTGATTTGTCTTCTAGGTTTTGTTTCAGGCTTGTCCCGGGCAGCCCGAGAAGTTTTCGGGCCAATATTTGATATTGGGCCATTTTGGTTGGACCAAAATTAATTTTTTGAAATTTTGAGATTTTGGGCCTAAAATTGTTTTAAGCCCAATATGATGTTTAAAATTGACAAAAATATGATTTTGTTGGAAATTAAATATGTTTTAATTTATGTCAATTATTTGAATTTATTGTATGCTTGGGATGATCGAGAGCCGTGCCCAATGTGTTAGGTGTATGCTATGTTTTGCGAATTTTGGTTGTAATATTGTTGATATCATATTTCAAAGTGGGTCTGTTTGTGGCCCGTTGCCACCCCTTTAAAACTGTATCCCAATGTGTCTGGATACTTAAATGTAAATATTTGATTTAGTGGGAGGACTTTTGAAGATGGTGGAGATGATGATCAAGGAAGACCGAAGATTTGTAAAACTGGAAGCAAATGTAATAGGATTACATTGCATACTGCATTTCACCTAGGACTGGACCTAGGTCCGTGATTGGCAACCACGGACCGCATAGCTCTCGCTATCGATCATCCCAAATTTTATATATGCGATATATGTTTGTTGAATTCGCATTTAAATTGTGATTTAAAATTAATGAGACCGAATTTTCAAAACTAAAATCCCTCATTTTAAATATGATTTAAAATTAATATCAAGATTAAAAGTTTATTCGATAAACTAAGGAAATTTAAATTTGTTTAATTTCTCCTACCTTCCATCAACATTGAGTGTACGTCGATGCTACCCGCATACATGGCCCGACTCATATTATTTAGGGGGTTATGTATGCCGGAAAGTTGTACACGTCATTTACACTCGCTGTGAGTTGGTTGGAACTCCCTTTAACGTTGGCTCATATTATTGGGGACGATAAGGGGACCGTCCTTCACAACTCAACATTGATGGTTCATCTTGACACGTGATAGTAATCGGCCTCATATTATTGGGCCCTTACTGGACGTGAGGTAAGTACATGGAGGTTGCACCTGGTGCAATTGGGCTCTACCTTTTGAGGGTCATGGTTTGCTGATATTATTCGGGACCATGGTCGCTTGATTGGACTCTGTGTACCCACTAAGGAAACTTGCTTTCTCGATTTCATTAGAGGGTGGTGAAATCTTTAAAATAGTGGGAGGATAATTCATAAAACTAAATGACCTTGTTTTATGTCTTAGCGCTTTTCATATATAGTTAGTAATGCATGTCTATTTTTCTTTTCAGTATAAACTGCTTTATAATGTCTTCTATCAAAATCCACTTGCTGCTATACTGGATAGCAACAAGTTCACTGGTCTGAACTACCAAGACTGGCTTCAAAACCTCAATATTGTATTGGCTTAAGAGAAACTTCTCTACACGTTATAGAAGAGCCCTCCGAAGGAAGCCCCTACCGATATCAGCCCTGAGGAGCTGACAAAGCTGAACAAATGGTGGGATGACGAGTTTAAGACTCGATGCTATGTGATGGCATCGATGTCCAACGAAATGCAGCAGCGTTTCGAGAAGACGGTGTATGCTGCTGACATACACCTTCATCTCAAAGAGCTGTATGGGGAGAACTCTCGGACTGAGAGGTTCAGTACTGTCAAGGAGCTTATGACGAGCCGTATGCACGATGGGACTTCGGTCCGCGAGCATGGGGTTCGTATGATTGGGCTCATTAAAAAGCTAGTGGGCCTTGATATCACACTTCCACATGAGCTGTCTGTGGATTTGCTTCTCCTCAAACTCCCTGCTGCATTCGACCCCTTTGTGGTCAACTTTAACATGAACAAGCTGGATGCCACCCTTGAAGAGGTGGTGAACATGCTTGTAGTGTTCGAGGGGACCATAAAGAAGGACAAGCCCGTCCTCCTTATGGGCTCTTTTTCCTCTCGAAGAAGGGGCCCAAACGCAAGGGCAAGAAGCGTTCTGCCCCTGCGAAGGAGGAAAAGCCCGCCAAGAAGCCCAAGGCAAAAGCTTCCAAGCCAAAAAAATCTGAGGATTCTTGCCACCACTGCCACAAGCCTGGGCACTGGAGGAGGAAATGCAAGGAGTATCTCGAGCAGTTGCGAACTGCAAAGGGTATGTTCTATATTGAAATAAATATGTCTCTTAATTCGACTTCTTGGATACTTGATACCGGATGTGGATCTCATATCTGCAATGATTTGCAGGTCATGACAAGAAGCCGACGTCTTAGAGAGGGTGAGACCCACTTGAGGCTAGGCAATGGAGCAAGGGTTGCTGCAGTAGCTATATGAGATGTTTATTTATTTCTGTCTTCGAATTTTAAGTTGTTATTGAGAAATATTTTGTTTGTTCCCGAGTTAATAAAGAACATTATTTCTGTTTCTATGATTGATAGTGATGGATATTCTTGTCTTTTTGCTAATTCGATTTGAATATATACAAGAATGAATGTTTCATTGGAATTTGGGAACGTGAAAAAGATTTATACACCTTAAAATTAAAAAGAAGTTCCAACTCGTGATGTGGAAACACATACAACAACAATTAAAAGGAAAAATGATAGATTGAACCCAGCGCAACTTTGGCACGCTAGGCTAGGTCACATTTCCTTGAGTAGGATGAACAAGTTGGTTAGGAGTGACATGTTTGATACGTCAGATATTAACTCCATACCGACTTGTGAGTCTTGTCTCAAAGGAAAGATGACTAAACAACCCTTCACGGGCAAGCCTGAACGTGCTCAAGGCCTGTTGGATTTGATCCACACTGACGTATGTGGCCCACTTAGTATTGGTACTAAGTACAGTCACACATACTTCATCACCTTTACCGTGATCACTCTAGGTATGGGTACGTGTACTTAATGAAGCACAACTCTGAATCCTTTGAAAGGTTCAAAGAATTCAAGGTTGAAGTAGACAATTAGTTAGGGAAAAGTATTAAAGCACTTCGATCCGATCGAGGTGGAGAATACTTGAGTGCTGAATTTCAATATTATCTTAAAGAGAATGGAATTCTCTCACAGTGGACCCCTCCGGCCACACCACAACTCAATGGTGTAGAGGAGCGTCGTAATTGAATCTTGATGGACATGGTTCGATCTATGATGTGCTTCACTGAAATTCCTACCTCGTTTTGGCGCCATGCGCTCGAAACGGCGGTAATGTTGTTGAACAATGTCCACACCAAGGCGGTGGATAAAACTCCATATGAGATATGGATGGACAAACCACCCAAATACTCATACATGAGGATTTGGGGATGTCCTGCTTACGTGAAGCAGACAGTGGGAGATAAGCTGGATATGGATCCATCTTATGTTACTTCGTTGGGTATCCAAATAATTCTATTGGATACTACTTCTACTATCCAAATGAAACAAAAGTTTTTGTTTCTAGAAATGCCACCTTTATGGAAAGGGAGTTTCTACTTGATAGAAAATGCAAGATAGTAGAACTCGAAGAGGTTCGTGAACCATCTGACCTGCTTACGTGAAGCAGACAGTGGGAGATAAGCTGGATATGGATCCATCTTATGTTACTTCGTTGGGTATCCAAATAATTCTATTGGATACTACTTCTACTATCCAAATGAAACAAAAGTTTTTGTTTCTAGAAATGCCACCTTTATGGAAAGGGAGTTTCTACTTGATAGAAAATGCAAGATAGTAGAACTCGAAGAGGTTCGTGAACCATCTGAAGTACCAAGTGAGTCTCCCGTGCCTCAAGAGCCAGTACCAGAAATGGTCGCACCTAGGAGATCTGAAAGGATTCCTAGGGCTTCTGACAAATATGGTTTCCTCCTTGAAGATGATCAAAGTGATCAAACTGTGGGATGTGATCCAAGAACTTTCAAGGAGGCAATTTCCGATGCTGATTCTAATTTGTGGCTTGAAGCAATGCAGTCTTAGATTGACTCAATGCATGCGAACCAAGTTTGGACTCTTGTTAATCCTCCCGAAGGAATTGTTCCTATTGGGTGTAAATGGATATACAAGAGAAAACTTGGGCCTCATGGTAAGGTATTGACCTACAAGGCACGAGTGGTCGCGAAAGGTTACACTCAAAGGCAAGGTATTGACTATGATGAAACCTTTTCACTAGTCGTAATGTTCAAGTCAATTAAAATCCTACTAACCATAGCCGCATGGTACGACTATGAGATATGGCAAATGGATGTGAAAACTGCGTTCCTTAATGGAAACATTAAGGAAGAGATCTATATGACGAAGCCTGAGGGTTTCACATCTGTAGGAAGTGAGCATAATGTATGCAAACTTTAGAGATCGATCTACGGTCTCAGACAAGCATCGAGAAGTTGGAACCTGAGATTCTATGAAACAATTAAGGAATTTTATTTCATCAAGAATCCCGAGGAGCAATGTGTATATAAGAAGGTAGTTAAGAATGCTGTGACATTCCTTGTGCTTTATGTTGATGACATTCTACTCATTGGGAATGATGTAGGAATGTTGCAGTCAACTAAAGTGTGGTTGTCTAGTAGATTCTCGATGAAGGACATGGGTGAAGCATCCTTACATTCTAGTAATACAGATCTATAGAGATAGATCGAAAAGGATGCTCGGACTCACCCAAGCTACCTACATCGATACCATACTTAAGAGGTTCTCTATGGAAGAGTCCAAGAGAGGACACCTACCTATGTGCCACGGGGTCACTCTATCTAAGTCTATGTGTCCAAAGACTGATGAAGAGATAGAGAGTATGACACGTGTACCATATGCCTCGGCAATAGGTAGTATTATGTATGGCATGATCTCAACTAGACCGGACGTCGCATATGC
>KQ991114.1:0-13804 GCA_001598015.1 Dorcoceras hygrometricum | reverse complement strand
ACCTGGTGATCTATCGAACTACCCTCGTTCGGACTTTCCAAGTGGTTACCATTTGTCGAGTGGATAAGTCCGAGGTCTTGGTTGTACTGATTAGTCCTCACTACTCGAAACGTCATTGAGACTCTACATGATAGGTGCCTCACTTTGACCCGTTTACCGACTCCGTTGGGGTCATTAGGTGGCGGGATTGGGTGAGGTCCCGATGCATGTAGGAGTCGATGCTTCGTTGTCGAGGATTCACCGCTCGCTTTTATGCGTGGATATCCTATGCTATCTGAGGAGATATTAGTGTGATAAATCTCTGGCCAATGTACTAGATGTGTTTTGGGTAAATGGGTTTACCTAGTAATACACGTGATGTCACTATTTGATCTCCGAGATGTATGCCTAGCTATTGGATCTCTAGCGACTCTCGATTTACCAATAGTCGTTGATCTGATCGGGATATATGTGTTGAAAGGACCGTACTGTATGCTAACCATGACCAACTGGTTTTTGCATGCACTATCAGTGATACCTAGGGGATCATGGGGCGATGTTGCTAGGCGCTTTACCATGATCCGATGGGTCAGTCCGAAATTGTGATTTCGGAGCCACAATGGTTGTGGGCCTACGGCAAGCTGTATCCCTGAACCATTAAAGGTGTCAGGCCTCATGCTGTAAACAGAGTAAAAACCCAAATACATGCGGAAGCTTATCAAAAAGTGGGTAAAATTTTCGCTTTTAGGCCCGACGGTTTAAAACATATAATTTAAATAGAACGATACTCAAAATAAGTTCCCAGTTACAAAACCACGAATACTAGCATACCAACCAGACACAAATAACATGTACCAAACTCCCCAACGGGATACAACAACAAAGCACAGGGCATCCCCCTGGCTAACTGATACATATATATAAATATGCTATACGCAACTGGGACACGCTAACCACCTCCCGAGGCACCACCAGCTGGGTTAAAACCACGACCAGCTGTAAAACCTGGGTTTCCTGAAAACAACACACACAAGGAAACAAACCAAGTCCTGGAGGGACATGGGGTCAAACCCCAGTACGGAGAGCAAAAGAAACAGCTAAGGAAATACATAAGATAAAATGCAGATGCTATGCATGAGACACCGGATATCAACGGAAAGCTCGACCCTCAAGGGAGCTAAGGAACTCAAACATAGCTCCAAGAATCATCAACAACGAATATTGGCCACGGGGTGTGTTCACAGTGTGGTAATGAGCCACTCGCCATGACACTACACCCAAATACCAGATGCATCAAACAACTCAACCTGCTGTTGCCTCGCCCATGAACTGTGGTAGTTAACCACTCGGCTCATGGTGGCTAACGATCCCAGTAGGGAGATGAGAGTGCGGTATCGCCGCTCGCCCTCGCATCCTGGTAAGAATCAACAACAACAATACAAGATACAAGGCTGCAAAATACGATACGCAAGGGATCTGAAATATGCGTGAACAAATGCGTGTATGCAACTCACATACAAACTGCTAGCATAAACACCAATGCTTAGCAAATAATACACAGATAGGTTCACCGAAATATCCCAGCAGCCACGCATAATATCTCATGCCAATTCCAAGCTACATCAAGCTCAGATCCGTACCTTAATTCTTCTGAGCTATACTTAGCACACGCTGGTTACCGCAAGGAATCCCGAAGACTCTGGTAAAAGCCGAAAACCAGAACGTAGTTCTACCCGGTCGACGTAACACTCGAACGGCAGCAACTTCGCGTTCCTCGACTAGCCAATTACAGCTTCTAAAACTGGTGTAGAATGGTAGAGCTTCTCGAGAGGAGTCCAAATCTACTTCACACGAGCAAAACAACCACCGAAAACGACGGGAATCCACCGGAATAGCTCACGGTGAATAGTAACGAGGGTTTGAGAAACAGGGGTCGACAATCGGGGAAATATTTCTAAGAATGGGAACTAATAATCCACAACGAAGACCATGTCTTGCTATTTATAAATCTCTCAACTGCTGCTACCAGCAGGAGCGCATTTCCACCGACAAAACCAGCAAGAGAAACAGTCGACGTATTCCCCACAATTAACGACCCTCGACTGCCAGCAGCAACAATAACAAACGGGCTTCTAACGCTAAGACAAACGGCGTCGCATCAACTAAACCAAACGACGTCGCCTGAAATCCAGTGTTCCTACTGCCAGCAGCTGGACATACACTCGCAAGACCAAAACAACATAAAACACTACCCCCCTGCTGCTACCAGCAGCAACATCAATACGCGGCGTTGCAACTAACTCAAACGACGTCGCATCCTCTTCGCGCTACAGGAAGGTTGACCCTCGTTGACAACCAGCAGGCATACAAATAACGCGATAACACCCATCGACTGACGACAGTAAAGTCTACGTCATCCACACAACGCTCAACAGTAATACTTACGTCGACATATCTGTTATCAGCAGGTAACATAAACCATCGACTGGTTCCTCAAAACGACACCGTTTCTAAATCCTATAGCGCTCTCCTGCTGAAATCCACGTAAACGCTGCTGTCGCCAGCTACCAAAACAAAGAACAATGCGCGCTAAGCTACCAGTAGCAAAGCTTACGTCAGCGACTTCGATGCCAACATAAAGCATGACGTCATCAAAGCTGTCACCAGCAGGCACCCAAATTCAAAAATACGAAAATCACCAGAATCGTTCTAAGGAATGAAATCGACCCGAAAATGCCACTTAAACACCAACAGAGAGTCTAAACCACAAACCTCAAATCAACCGATTAATTCCAAAATTAATCTTACTTAACAGATTCAGGTCTCACATTTCTCCCCCACTAAAAAGAATTTCGTCCTCGAAATCAAACAACAACAATTCTGAATCAGCAATACCACAACAGAAACCAAAACAGCAACTGAAAGCCAACACAAAGCTCGCCTAAAACAAGGCCAAGAGTAACTAGGGAAGAAATACAACAAAACTACAAGCTACTGGATAATCTATCTCAACAGCTACTCAAACAGATGCGGCCAGTCACGCTGCATCTTTTCTTCTAGCTCCCACCAAAACAGCAACTGAAAGCCAACACAAAGCTCGCCTAAAACAAGGCCAAGAGTAACTAGGGAAGAAATACAACAAAACTACAAGCTACTGGATAATCTATCTCAACAGCTACTCAAACAGATGCGGCCAGTACACGCTGCATACTTTTCTTCTAGCTACCCAAGTAGCTTTTTCCCTACCATGTTTGCTCCATTGCACCATTACCAACGGAATGGTCTTATTTCTCAGCTGTTTCTCTTTTCTGCCAAGGATTTGCAAAGGATATTCCTGATAGCTCAACGACTGATCTATCTTTACCTCGTCAGTTCCAAGCACATGAGACAGATCTGGCTGGTACTTCCTCAACATCGACACGTGAAACACATCGTGAAGAGAGGACAACTCTGACGGCAACAACAAACGATACGCTAAAGGGCCAATCCTCTCGACAATCTCATACGGACCAACGTAATGAGGGGCTAACTTTCCCTTGCGTCCAAAGCGCATCACACTACGAAACGGAGAAACCTTGAGAAATACACGATCACCAACCTGAAACTCAAGAGGTCGACGCCTCTTATTCGCATAACTGGATTGGCGATCCTGGGAAGCTTTCATCCGCTGTCTAATTAGATCGACATGATCTTTCATTTGCTGCACAAAGTCAGGGGTAGATAGCTGCTTCTCCCCCACTTCTTCCCAACAAATTGGCGATCTGCACTTCCTGCCATACAAAGCCTCAAAAGGCGCCATACCAATCGTCACTTGGTAGCTGTTATTATACGAAAATTCGACCAAAGACAACGCGTCTTGCCATCTACCTCCGAAATCCAACACAACCGCATGCAACATATCCTCCAACGTCTGGATAGTTCGCTCAGATTGGCCATCTGTCTGGGGGTGATACGCGGTACTCATAGCCAATCTAGTTCCCAAATCTGTTTGCAAACTCTTCCAAAACCTGGAAGTAAACCTTGGATCTCGGTCGGACACAATTGAAAAAGGCACACCGTGCAATATAACAACAAAATCAACGTACAGCTTCGCCATCTTCTTCAACGAGAAGGTCATCCCATAGGGAATGAAGTGTGCAGACTTCGACAAACGGTCGATAACTACCCAAATAGCATCGCATCCTCGGCTAGAAAGAGGCAGATGCGTCACGAAATCCATAGCAATGTGCTCCCAATTCCATTGGGGAACCTCTAAACTCTGCAACAGACCATCGGGTCTCATCCTCTCGGCCTTTACCATCTGGCAATTCAAACAACGAGCAACGAAACCAGCAACGTCACTCTTCAGGACAGCCCACCAAAAGTGCGGCTTCAAAGCATGGTACATCTTCCGTGTACCAGGATGAACACTATGTCTGCTACAGTGCGCCTCACGAAGGATCTCCTCCTTCGAATCGATCAAATTGGGCACAACCAACCTGCCACGGAACCTCAAACATCCATCGGACGAAACAGAATAGTCCTCAAGTTCGCCAGCCCTGACTTTGAACTTCAATTTGTGGATAGACGGATCGGTCCTCTGAGCTGCTCGAATGCTGGAAACAATCTGTGGTTCCACTTGGAACGATGAAACCATTACAAAATCCTCAGCCGGGTAAAATCTCCAACCCATAGTGTTAAGATGCTCTTGGTCCTTGGAGATGTACAATGAAGCCAGCATCTCACTCGCTTTCCTGCTCAACGAATCGGCCACTACGTTCGACTTCCCAGGCTGATATTTGATCTCGCAATCAAAATCTTTGAGCAACTCCATCCACCTGTGCTGACGCATGTTCAAGTCAGGCTGCGAAAACAAGTACTGCAAACTCTTGTGGTCGGAGTACACCACAAACTGCTCGCCATACAGGTAGTGATGCCAGATCTTTAACGCAAAGACCACCACTGCTAACTCCAAATCATGAACTGGGTAACGAGTCTCGTGCGGTTTCAACTGCCGTGAGGCATACGCAATGACTCGGCCATTCTGCATCAATACACAACCCAATCCATTGAGCGAAGCGTCAGAGCAAACAAAAAAACCACCTGAACCCATACGCAATGACTCGGCCATTCTGCATCAATACACAACCCAATCCATTGAGCGAAGCGTCAGAAGCAAACAAAAAAACCAACCTGAACCGGACGGCAGAGCCAACACAGGCGCAGTAGTCAACTTTTCCTTGAGCAGTTGAAACGCATTCTCACACTGCTCAGTCCAAAAAAACCACCTATCCTTCTGGGTCAATTGGGTCATCGGCTTCGCTATACTAGAAAATCCCTCAATGAAGCGACGATAATAGCCAGCCAGACCTAAGAAACTGCGAATCTCAGACACATTTCTCGGTCGCTCCCAGTTCAGAACAGCATCCACTTTACTGGGATCCACAGAAATGCCATCTGCTGAAATGACATGACCCAGAAATACCACTTGATCTAACCAAAACTCACACTTGGAAAACTTCGCATACAACTGCTGCTCTCTCAACCTCTGAAGAACCATTTCCAAGTGCTCCTTGTGCTCCCTCGGAGTCTTTGAGTAAACCAAGATGTCGTCAATAAAAACAATCACAAACTGATCTATGAACTCTCTAAAAACCCGGTTCATCAGATCCATAAAGAATGCAGGCGCGTTTGTCAACCCAAACGGCATCACCAAAAACTCAAAATGTCCGTACCTCGTACGAAACGCAGTCTTCGCGACATCTTGTTCCCTCACTCTGAGCTGGTGGTACCTGGAACGAAGATCAATCTTAGAATACACCGCAGAACCCTGCAACTGATCAAACAGATCATCGATTCTCGGCAACGGGTACTTATTCATAACAGTGGCTTTATTCAACTGGCGAAAATCAATGCACATCCGCATTGAGCCATCCTTCTTCTTCACAAACAATATGGGTGCTCCCCACGGCGACATACTCGGGCGAATAAAACCTTTCTCCAGCAAATCATCTAACTACTCCTTGAGTTCTCTCAACTCCACAGGCGCCAGACGATACGGGGCACGAGAAATCGGAGCTGTGCCAAGCACCAACTTTATGCTGAAGTCTATCTCCCGCCTCGGAGGGAAACCAGGAATCTCCTCCGGAAACACGTCGGGAAAGTGTCGCACCACGGGAACGTCACTAAGCTGAACAATGGAAGAAGAAGACGCATCCAAAGCGTAGATCATAAAGCCAGCATTTCCCAAAGACAACAAGCTAAACATCTCCATCGCGAAAACCAACGGAATCTTCGATCGCGAATCCTGAATGTACAAGTCCCACTTCTCGCCAGACAAAGGCC
Organism: Dorcoceras hygrometricum; assembly: GCA_001598015.1. NCBI lineage: Eukaryota > Viridiplantae > Streptophyta > Magnoliopsida > Lamiales > Gesneriaceae > Dorcoceras > Dorcoceras hygrometricum. Next base: position 7,501 of record KQ991114.1, on the reverse strand, counting down.
TAAAGCGCACAATCCCATGGAAGCAGTCCACGGAGGCCCTATATTTGGATAGCACATCCATCCCAACTATGCAATCGAAATACCAAAGCATCAAATGGATAAAATTCGCTAACAAGACATGCTCGCCAAACCGCAACACACCATTCAACAAAACCTCTGGGAGAACAGGCTCATACCACCGGGGATAGAAACAGAAACAACATCGCGCAAAGGGACGGTACACAGACCATGCTCAGCAACAAACGAATCAGAAATAAACGAATGCGATGCATCGGTGTCAAACAACACACGAGCAGGAAAGTCAAAGACAAGACATGTACCTCCAATCACTCGGCTCGGTGTCTCCTCGGCCTATTCCCTCGTCATGGCGTTGGCTTGAGCATGCTGGGGTCCTGAGAAGAAAGGCTGAGACGACTGCCCAAAACGCGAAGGGCCAGGCTGCTGAAACGGTCTAAATGGAGTCTCACCCAAACGGGGCTGCTGAAACTGCTGAGAACGGCCCCTAGACTGACCCCCACGACCCTGAGGCTGGGCCCCGGTCTGCTGTGATCCAGCTGACGGACACACTCTCGCAAAATGCCCGTACTGACCACAAAGGTTGCAGGAACCCTGCACACTAACACACTGCGTGGAAGAATGCTTCCCACCGCAAAAGACACAAAACTCAGTCCGAGATCCACTGCTACTCGAACTGCCTGAATCGGAAGACCATGAACCAGACTTTTTCTTGAACTGCTGACCCCGAGGTCGGAACCTACCACGGCCAGACTACTGAGCCATCTGCTGCTGCTGCTGCTATTGAGGACAATGAGCGGACTGAGAACTGCCTGCGCTACCTACGCTGCACTGCCTGCGCTACCTACGCTCTGCGCGTACGAAGGCTCCTCATGCCCTCCTCAATGTGGATAGCAGTATCAACGGCCTCAGCATACGACTTGGGCTTGCTCGTCAAAACACTCTGGTAAAATTCTTCATTCAAGCCCTCCACGAATCTGGTACTCTTTGCCCTCTCCCGGCCAGCAACATGCGGAACATAAGCCAACAACGCAGAAAACTTGCGAGCATACTCGCGCACAGTCATCGAGCCCTGCTCCAAAAACTCAAACTCCCGTTCACGGGCAGCCACATATGAATCGGGGATATACTCATGCCTGAAGGTCTCACAAAAAGTGTCCCAAGTGATACCAACTCCAGTCTCCGCTAAGGTACAAGACGCACCTCGCCACCAACGCTCTGCGGCCTTCCTCAGCAATAAGGTCACTAACCTCAACCGGAGTTCATCGTCATACTGAGCCCGATCAAAAAGATGAATGACGTTATGGAGCCACGAATCAGCATCCTCACTCGACTCGTCACCATTAAATATAGGAGGGCTCATCCTCTGAAACCGAGCTATAACAACATCCATTCTCTCCACCGGATCCGGCGGAGCCTCAGCTTCCCCCTCTTCTCTACTCTCACGAGTATGACTAGGAGCACTATACTGATCCTCGTTCTGACCTCCTGATTCCTGGAACAGCCCCCTACCTCTACCACGACGTCTAGGCGGCATCTAAATGCACTCAACAGGATAAGGCAAGACAGAACAGATATAGCATAGAAAGCATATAACACAAATATGCAGGCACGTAATCACATAAGTCAAGCACATGCAACACACAACACTGTGCCAAGACTCAAGTGTGATCAAAGAAATTGAGCTTATCCCAACTTAAGCTCTGATACCAATAATGTCAGGCCTCGTGCTCTAAACAGAGTAAAAACCCAAATACATGCGGAAGCTTATCAAAAAGTGGGTAAAATTTTCGTTTTTAGGCCCTACGGTTTAAAACATATAATTTAAAATAGAACGATACTAAAAATAAGTTCCCAGTTACAAAACCACGAATACTAGCATACCAACCAGACACAAATAACATGTACCAAACTCCCCAACGGGATACAACAACAAAGCACAGGGCATCCCCCTGGCTAACTGATACATATATATAAATATGCTATACGCAACTGGGACACGCTAACCACCTCCCGAGGCACCACCAGCTGGGTTAAAACCACGACCAGCTGTAAAACCTGGGTTTCCTGAAAACAACACACACAAGGAAACAAACCAAGTCCCGGAGGGACATGGGGTCAAACCCCAGTACGAAGAGCAAAAGAAACAGCTAAGTAAATACATAAGATAAAATGCAGATGCTATGCATGAGACACCGGATATCAACGGAAAGCTCGACCCTCAAGGGAGCGAAGGAACTCAAACATAGCTCCAAGAATCATCAACAACGAATAGTGGCCACGGGGTGTGTTCACAGTGTGGTAATGAGCCACTCGCCATGACACTACACCCAAATACCAGATGCTCAACGGGAGCTAAGGAACTCAAACATAGCTCCAAGAATCAGTCAACAACGAATAGTGGACCACGGGGTGTGTTCGATAGTGTGGTAATCGAGCCACTCGCCATGACACTACACCCAAATACCAGATGCATCAAACAACTCAACCTGTTGTTGCCTCGCCCATGAACTGTGGTAGTTAACCACTCGGCTCATGGTGGCTAACGATCCCAGCAGGGAGATGAGAGTGCGGTATCGCCGCTCGCCCTCGCATCCTGGTAAGAATCAACAACAGCAATACAAGATACAAGGCTGCAAAATACGAAACGCAAGGGATCTGAAATATGCGTGAACAAATGCGTGTATGCAACTCACATACAAACAGCTAGCATAAACACCAATGCTCAGCAAACAATACACAGATATGTTCACCAAAATATCCCAGCAGCCACGCATAATATCTCATGCCAATTCCAAGCTACATCAAGCTCAGATCCGTACCTTAATTCTTATGAGCTATACTTAGCACACGCTGGTTACCGCAAGGAATCCCGAAGAATCTGGTAAAAGCCGAAAACCAGAACGTAGTTCTACCTGGTCGACGCAACACTCGAACGGCAGCAACTTCGCGTTCCTCGACTAGCCAATTAAAGCTTCTAAAACTGGTGTAGAATGGTAGAGTTTCTCGAGAGGAGTCCAAAGCTACTTCGCACGAGCAAAACAACCACCGGAAACGACGGGAATCCACCGGAATAGCTCACGGTGAATAGTAACGAGGGTTTGAGAAACAGGGGTCGACAATCGGGGAAATATTTCTAAGCATGGGAACTAATAATCCACAACGAAGACCAAGTCTTGATATTTATAAAACTCTCAACTGCTGCTACCAGCAGGAGAGCATTTCCACCGACAAAACCAGCAGGAGCAACAGTCGACGTATTCCCCACAATTAACGACCCTCGACTGCCAGCAGCAACAATAACAAAAGGGCTTCTAACGCTAAGCCAAAACGGCATCGCAACAACTAAACCAAACGACGTCGCCTGAAATCCACTGTTCCTACTGCCAGCAGCTGGACATACACTCGCAAAACCAAAACAACATAAAACACTACCCCCCTGCTGCTACCAGCGGCAACATCAATACGCGGCGTTGCAACTAACTCAAACGACGTCGCATCCTCTTCGCGCTACAGGAAGGTTGACCTCGTTGACAACCAGCAGGCATACAAATAACGCGATAACACCCATCGACTGACGATAGTAAAGTCTACGTCATCCACACAATGCTCAACAGTAATGCTTACGTCGACATATCTGTTATCAGAAGGTAACATAAACCATCGACTTGTTCCTCAAAACGACACCGTTTCGAAATCCTATAGCGCTCTCCTGCTGAAATCCACATAAGCGCTGCTGTCGCCAGCTACCAAAACAAAGACAATGCGCGCTAAGCTACCAGCAGCAAAGCTTACGTCTGCGACTTCGATGCCAACATAAAGCATGACGTCATCAAAGCTGTCACCAGCAGGTACCCAAATTCAAAAATACGAAAATTACCAGAATTGTTCTAAGGAATGAAAATCGACTCGAAAATGCCACTTAAAAACCAAAAGAGAGTCTAAACCACAAACCTCAAATCAACAGATTAATTTCCAAAATTAATCTTACTTAACAGATTCAGGTCTCACAGAGGGTCACACAAGTACTGGCTTCACGATTCCCGCACGGAAACTGAGGTTAAAACCACCAGCTGGGTTAAAACCACGACCAGCTGTAAAACCTGGGTTTCCTGAAAACAACACACACAAGGAAACAAAACCAAGTCCCGGAGGGACATGGGGTCAAACCCCAGTACGGAGAGCAAAACAAACAGCTAAGGAAATACATAAGATAAAATGCAGATGCTATGCATGAGACACAGGATATCAACGGAAAGCACGACCCTCACGGGAGCTAAGGAACTCAAACATAGCTCCAAGAATCATCAACAACGAATAGTGGCCACGGGGTGTGTTCACAGTGTGGTAATGAGCCACTCGCCATGACACTACACCCAAATACCAGATTCATCAAACAACTCAACCTGCTGTTGCCTCGCCAATGAACTGTGGTTGTTAACCACTCGGCTCATGGTGGCTAACGATCCCAGCAGGGAGATGAGAGTGCGGTATCGCCGCTCGCCCTCGCATCCTGGTAAGAATCAACAACAGCAATACAAGATACAAGGCTGCAAAATAAGATACGCAAGGGATCTGAAATATGCGTGAACAAATGCGTGTATGCAACTCACATACAAACAGCTAGCACCAATGCTCAGCAAATAATACACAGATAGGTTCACCGAAATATCCCAGCAGCCACGAATAATATCTCATGCCAATTCCAAGCTACATCAAGCTCATATCTGTACCTTAATTCTTCTGAGCTATACTTAGCACACGCTGGTTACCGCAAGGAATCCTGAAGACTCTGGTAAAAGCCGAAAACCAGAACGTAGTTCTACCCGGTAGACGCAACACTCGAACGGCAGCACTTCGCGTTCCTCGACTAGCGAATTACAGCTTCTAAAACTGGTGTTGAATGGTAGAGCTTCTCGAGAGGAGTCCAAAGCTACTTCGCACGAGCAAAACAACCACCGGAAACGACGGGAATCCACCGGAATAGCTCACGGTGAATAGTGACGAGGGTTTGAGAAACAGGGGTCGACAATCGGGGAAATATTTCTGAGAATGGCAACTAATAATCCACAACGAAGACCAAGTCTTGCTATTTATAAAACTCTCAACTGCTGCTACCAGCAGGAGCGCATTTCCAACGACAAAACCAGCAAGAGCAACAGTCGACGTATTCCCCACAATTAACGACCCTCGACTACCAGCAGCAACAATAACAAAAGGGCTTCTAACGCTAAGCCAAAATGGCGTCGCAGCAACTAAACCAAACGACGTCGCCTGAAATCCACTGTTCCTACTACCAGCAGCTGGACATACACTCGCAAGACCAAAACAACATAAAACACTACCCCCCTGCTGCTACCAGCAGCAACATCAATACGCGGCGTTGCAACTAACTCAAACGACGTCGCATCCTCTTCGCGCTACAGGAAGGTTGACCCTCGTTGACAACCAGCAGGCATACAAATAACGCGATAACACCCATCGACTGACGACAGTAAAGTCTACGTCATCCACACAACGCTCAACAGTAATGCTTACGTCGACATATCTGTTATCAGCAGGTAACATAAACCATCGACGGGTTCCTCAAAACTACACCGTTTCAAAATCCTATAGCGCTCTCCTGCTGAAATCCATTTAAGCGCTGCTGTCGCCAGCTACCAAAACAAAGAATAATGCGCGCTAAGCTACCAGCAGCAAAGCTTACGTCAGCGACTTCGATGCCAACATAAAGCATGACGTCATCAAAGCTGTCACCAGCAGGCACCCAAATTCAAAAATACGGAAATCACCAGAATCGTTCTAAGGAATGAAATCGACTCGAAAATGCCACTTAAACACCAACAGAGAGTCTAAATCACAAACCTCAAATCAACCGATTAATTTCCAAAATTAATCTTACTTAACAGATTCAGGTCTCACAGAGGGTCACACAAGTATTGGCTTCACGATTCCCGCACGGAAACTGATCTCAACGAGTTGAGCATAGGAGGAGGAATTTAGGGAGTGCGACTTCCTAAAAGTCAACAGGGGTCAAAAGTCATCAAAGCTGTCACCAGCAGGCACCCAAATTCAAAAATACGGAAATCACCAGAATCGTTCTAAGGAATGAAATCGACTAGAAAATGCCACTTAAACACCAACAGAGAGTCTAAACCACAAACCTCAAATCAACCGATTAATTTCCAAAATTAATCTTACTTAACAGATTCAGGTCTCACAGAGGGTCACACAAGTATTGGCTTCACGATTCCCGCACGGAAACTGAGCTCAACGAGTTGAGCATAGGAGGAGGAATTTAGGGAGTGCGACTTCCTAAAAGTCAACAGGGGTCAAATTGCGATTTCCCAAAGTTGAAGGGCTAAACTGCAATTTTGGACTAGGTGGTATGAAAAATTGTTTTCGCATCATAATACTCAGTTTTGGAAACTGTGTAGATCGGTCCGATCAGATCGTCGATCAGAGTTATGATGAAGCCACAGTGATGGAAATGAACTGAATGTTCATATGGACCTGGGCCTGACCCAGGCCCATTGGGCCGGTCCAAGCCCATCACATGTCTACTTATTATTGTCCTAGGGTTATTATGACACACACTTGAACTCTAAAACCTAGCAATAGCCGCCCCTCCTCTCCCTACTCTCTCACGGCCGCCGACCGCCCTTGCGCCGCCTGCCGTTTGCCGCGCCACCGCCCGCCGCCGGTGCTCACGTGATTGCACTCGTTCCGATCACGTCGACGAGGAGATTCCATTCATGTCAAATTCATCAGCTCTTCTAGTGCAGACTGACGAAGGAGTCCTGTTTCCAGTCGTGGACCGGATTAGGAAATCTACCTCCGCCTAACGTTGAAGTGCCAGATTCCCTGTGAATCTGGTCTGGTCAGAGCCAGGCGCCTAGATGCCAGCAAGGTAACGCTCTAAAACATCATATGTATGTTTTATTGCATTATTTTTGTTATGTATTGAACTTTTTCGGGGCAAATTTTGAAACTTCCATTTCGCCCCCGGGAACGGGATCCGGATCCGCCACTGCACCAACATTATAGAAGTGCGATGGATAAAGCTCTTAGAGTTGACCAAGATTGGAAAGCTTTTGTGGAAGATCGACAGCTGAAGATACAGGCCTATCAGCAGAAGGACCAAAAACCCCCCAAGAAGCCATATAAGAATCAGCAGCGGTCGTAGGAGCAGAAACCTTTGGCTGTTCAACCTATTAGCGCAGTATCTTCTATCAGCAATCGGCCTGTGTGTCCCAAGTGTCAGAAGAACCATCCTGGCCCTTGTAGAAAGGGACAACATGTTTGTTACAGATGTGGATTGCCAGGGCATGTTATTAAGGACTGCCGAAGCAAAGAAAATGGTGACCAGCAGAGCTTACGTCATGACAACTGTGTTGGGGATCCGGATCCGCCCCCCGGTCAGGCAGCGGAAGAACAAAAATTTAGAGAACCGGGAGGCGATCAATACGAATAACAGTTCTATATG
>KQ991113.1:10123-33653 GCA_001598015.1 Dorcoceras hygrometricum | reverse complement strand
AATGTATTGAAGGATCCGAGCCTTGGCTCTGATACCACTGTTAGCGACAATGGCGGATCCGGATCCCGTTTCCCAGGGGCGCAGCGGAAGTTTAAAAATTTCCCCAAAAAACATTCAATACATCAAATCAATTCAATAAACCATACATAGGATGTTTATCGAATGTTACCTTGCTGGCGTCTAGGCGCCTGGCTCCAACCAAATTCACAGAGAATCTGGCTCTTCAAATGTAGGCGGCGGTAGATCCTCCTAATCAGGTCCACGATCGGAAACACGAGTCCTTCGTCAGCCTGCACTAGTAGGCCTGACGAATTTGGCACAGACGGAAATCTCCTCGTCACGCTGGTCGGAACAAGTCCGACCACGCGAAGAATCGGGCGACGACGGCGGCGGCCGGCGGTGCTAGGGCGGTCGGCGGCGGCGAGGTGTGGAGGAGAGGGTGGGGCGGCTACTTGGAGGCTAGGGTTGTATCAAGTGTGTTCTAGTTGTAGCCCTAGGTCTATTAATAAATAAGTGATGGGCTTGAACCAGCCCAATGGACTTGGGTCAGGCCCAGGTCCATATGAACATTAGGTTCATTTCCATCACCGTGGCTTCATCATAATCCCGATCGCCGATCCGATCGGACAGATCAACACAGTTTCCAAAACTGAGTATTATGATGTGAAAACAATTTTTCAGATCACCTAGACCAAACTAGCAGTTTAGCCCCTCAACTTTGGGAAATCACAATTTGACCCCTGTTGACTTTTAGGAAGTCGCACTCCCTAAAATCCTTCTCCTATGCTCAACACATTGAGCTCAGTTTCCGTGTGGGAATCGTGAATCCAATACTTATGTGACCCTCAATGGTTCAGGGATACAGCTAGCCGTGGGCCCACAACCATTGTGACTCCAAAATCATAATTTCGGACTTGCCCATCGGATCATGGTAAAGCGCCTAGCAACATCGCGCCATGATCCCCTAGGTATCACTGATAGTGCCTGCAAGAACCAGTTGGTCGTGGTTAGCGTACAGTACGGTCCTTTCAACACATATATCCCGATTAGAGCAACGACCATTGGTAAATCGAGAGTCGCTAGAGATCCGATAACTATGCATACATCTTGGAGATCAAATAGTGACATCACGAGTGTTACTAGGTAAACTCATTTACCTAAAAACATCCAGTACTCTGGCCAGAGATTCATCACACTATTGTCTCCTCAGATAGCATAGGATATCCACGCATATAAGCGAGCGGTGAATCCTCGACAACGAAGCATCGACTCCTACATGCATCGGGACCTCACCCAATCCCGCCACCTAATGACCCCAAGTGAGTCGGTAAACGGGTCAAAGTGAGGCTCCTATCATGTAGAGTCTCAATAACGTTTCGAGTAGTGAGGACTATTCAGTACAACCAAGACCTCGGACTTATCCACTCGACAAATGGTAACCACTTGGAAAGTCCGAACGAGGGTAGTTCGATAGATCACCATGTCACTATCCATCTGCATGCTCAGAACATCACAATGTCCCCTACCAATGAAACATGGTACTTCACATCGCAGATGATAGTCTCAAGCTCGGGCGGCCTTATCCTCTTGATGGCCCAATCTACTAGAAACGAGTTCAGAATACACAGTGACTATTAAATATGTTTCATGATAGCCATCATATCCACTATCACATCTAACATACACTATGATGCATTCTAGGTCTTAATCCAACACAATTGTCAACATTATAACATAATGAAAATAAAGAATGCCATAAAGAAATGCGTATTTCATAAATAAAGATCGTTATACACAAGAGTCAATAAAACCCACACGCCACAAGTTGGCACAAGTTTTTTGTCTCAATAGTGTCCAAGTTTTATCATCACCAAAAAAGGAATGTTGGATTTCATAAGTTTCGATGAAGATAAAAATACACTAAGTATAAGACTAATCAGATCGGATACTAAGCGAACAGATCAGGCCAGAGCTAACATCGTATTTTGTTAAGATCAGATCAGGCCTAAGCTGAGTAAGGACAATTCAGCTATAATAATCAGATTAGAACAGCTTATAACATTTCAAGAAAATATCAGCTTAGAATAGTTCAGACTAGAAGAATTCGGAATTCTTGGAGCAGATCAGTTTAAAACATAACAACTCAAATATCAGTTCAGCTCACACGAACTAAGATCGCCTTAGGAATTTAGTACGCAATTTTAGTCAAATCATTTAGATTGTTGTATGATTTGATAACTTGACTTCATATGACTCATTTATAGTCGTTAGGTACACTTTCGACTAATTTCAGAAAATTCAAAGACGATAACGCTTTCAGAGTTACTATTTTGAGCAAAAGACGGAAAGCATTTAATGTACAGTACAAAAATTAAATGCGCATTTATTGAGACTCAGGCATCAGCTCATGATTCATTCGATGTGTCTACTGGTAATATTTACTATCATTGGATCTGAAGTGTTCAAATAGAAGATCGTTTTGGGAAGAATGGATGTGAAACACAAGTGAGAACTAAAACAACAAATTTTTAAGAACATATTACGAGCTGATTAGTTGACATTTTTGTTCAACGAACCAAAAATTCTTTTCATGCCTTTGTATAAGTTTTCAGCTTGTTGCTGAATATTTTGGCTTGATCGTTGATCTGCGTTCATTAGAAAAGCCTTAGAAAATTCATTGTAAACACAGCATGCGAGCTGTTGTGAGTTGTGAGACTAGGAATTCAGCCTGGGTGCGGTCTGACTGATTGGATTAGGATACACTATATTATTATCAAATCTTCTAGTGGAATCATTCATTAATTGGAAGAAGTGGAGACTTAGAAGTGCTGTTTTGAACTTCCATAAACAAACTTCTTTCTCATGATCTGATTTAAGCTTTAGCTCTGCATTCGCATTCCTTTATTCACTGCTCGATTGAGCTATTTCCGCATAAATTATTTTTATTGCTCAAGAGAACAGATTTGATTTAGGTGTGGGTTCAGTTGGTAACTCAACTGATCCTAAAATCTTTGAACACAAAAAATATCTTAAATAGTTTATTCAAACCCTTCTAAACTCTGTACTGTGTTTTTCGATCCGAACACATACCTAGCATAGTAATTGTATATATATGCGCAAATGGCACTGACATTTATTATTAAATAGTTAGAAATATTTTAATTTCGTGAATCAATTCGAACTTTTTATATTTAACGAAATTCGAGCTCGAGATGGATCGATCTTGACATTGTTCACCAATTTTTTCGAACCTTCTTACAGCTGTCGAAGAGCATCTTTATATTATAGAACAAATTGCCGACAAAATTCACGGTCTACGTGGAAATGTAAGCCACGCGATTCAAGAATATATACTATTAACTATTCAAAAGATATAATATAATGTGTTGATTGAGGTATTTGTTATAGTTAAATCTCATATCTGAAACTATATCTCAAAATTAAACCCCGATGTCACGGGGGATTTATGTGTCCTTCAAATACAAACAAAATAGTTGGTGTAAGATGATTAAATAAATTTCTTTTAAAAAAACTCCTTTTAAAAAAATTGTAAATAAGTCGAATTGGTCTAATTTACAAATAATGAGTTGAATATTGTCGTAGCAATGAATATGGACATTTTTTAGGGGAATCAAAGAATCGTTAGGAGCTTTCTTAGTGATGACTATGACCAATATAAAAGAACAAATTCAGCCCCCAATACTTTTAATGCTCCTCACCAATAGTTGAGCATCTTATCTTCGTTCCTAAATATAAATGATTGTTGAATATTATATACTAAGCCATTTCTTCTTTTTGTTTAGAATGCCATCTTATAATTATATAGTTGAGGAGTGAATGTCGACATGCTTAATTGGTCTATTGCAAGTTGGGGACTGTCGTTTTATTTGGAAGATATCCATCACAATTATTGAGGATATCCTAGTTTAGTTATTTGGAGTGAGCTATTTGGAGTGAGTTTGAACTTAACAGATTGTGATAGTGGTGCGCATAACAGGCGAGAAGTTATTAAATACACAGTTCTTACAATGTTGTTGTCATAGCCGGCGGGGCAGTATCTATGAACGGATCCAACGTCCAATCAAGGGAGATTATAAGACTGGATAAGTATGAGATTGTGTAGTAGAAGGTGCTTATTATTTTATCGGTACTACTCATAGTGACATAATGTATATTATTTTTGGTAGCTCGTAACATAAGAACTCTAAAATAAGCATGATTGTCTATAATAATTATGAAATAAGTGATCACATGAGAAGTTTCTCGAGACACATATAAGTGAAGATAAACACGTTAACAAAGACCTAAATTATCACTTTATGAGAAAAGCTAAGAATAAAATATCACTTTCCGAAAATAAAAATTGAAAAATACAAAACTATAATTGAAATGAACCAAAAGTAATAATTTGTTGAACGAGTATGTTTATTTTAAAATGAAGTTTATTTGTAGCATCAAGGTGATATCATAAAATAGAAGGTCCACACAAAAGCCAGATACATTTTTCACCATATATAATCATTTGGGTCCCCATTTGTTGCACTGTGTAGAACATATGTGGCCGATTGTGACCATAAGAATACATAGGAAGGACACTCATTGTATGGTAGAATCAATAAAATATAAAGAAATCAATTTTTAATTAAAAAATATTTTCTTTTGACCTGGCAATGAATTATTATAAAATTATTTGTTCGAAAGAACTTTTAAATTTTGGTTCCAACTCACACGTCCAACTTCATTCGTGGACCCAAACGTCAGAGACCCGTCGCCAAATTGACTGACACTATATATATAGACATTTTATCTACAAATGATCCATAATAAAAATAATATATTTAGACATTTTTTATTCTTATATTCAAAAGTGAAATGTAAAAATTATTTGATGATAAAATATTTGAATTGGATCTAAATAATATTTGATCAATTATATTATGTTTGATTTAATTATTTAAATTAAAATTTGATTAATGTGAAACAAATAAATCATAATTTGGTTGATAGAGTCCCATGATTATGATTTGATTGTTGTTGACAAAAATATACGTGAATCATAGAAAGAAATGAGCGTGGTATTTGATGACATGATTTTTAATATTTCAATTTAGTAAGTGATAACAACCATACTTAATTTATATAAAATTATTTGATTTTTTAGAATGAAAATTATTTAATTTTGATGTAAACGAATTTTTCCCAGCCGGAGAGCTGCCACCATGTCGAGAGGTTTGGAGGTTGGGAGCTCAGGATGTTTGTCCTCTATGGATGAGCTGAATGGGATTCGTTGGAGTTGAGCTAGGAGGAAACTGCTTGGGTGAACCACCAGTAGCGATATATCATCGTGTCTAGTCCTCGGCATACTATAGCTCGAGGAATATGAGAGGCACGTCGGGATCCTGGGTGAGGAGCTGAATGTCTTTCCCTCAACAACCTGCAACCACAGACACTGATCAGAGGACACCGGAAGTGTTTCCGACGAAATCCATTCGATGTATAAGTCAGCTCGGGTGGTCGGGAGATATAGAGAGCAAGTGTGAACACAAAGCAGAGAGCTTGTATGTTTGTGAATGGGCCGTAAAATAGAGCGTACCTGGGTATTTATAGAGAGGCTAGGGTGATTGCGGGCGCATTACCCGGCGTATGATGCGCTGGAGTGCTTCTCGTGGTGAAGATCACGCTCAAGTCAATGGTTATCTTGGGCGAGATTATCTCCTTGATTCTCGGTGGTTTTTAGAGGTAGGAGAGCATAGGCAAGTCATATTCCTGGAGGCGGGATCCTTGCGTAGAGCGTCAAATTGATCGAACAGTCTTCCCGAGCTCTCTACGCACCTCGACGGGAGAAGCTCACGGCTCGAGGTCCCGAGGTGGCATGAGAAGCGCACGACTCGGTCTTCGGGTCCCAAGGTGGGAAATATTAGCAATATCAATAGTAACCCCGCCCTCAACGAGTCCTAGACGAATAAGTGAAGTGTAGGACTTAGAGTAGTGATCGGGACCCGAAGTGAGAACTTGTGTTTTCTGAGCAAAACCACGATTCGTGTGAACTCATTTCGTAGCCATTGATTAGGATAGATCGGATGGTCAGGAGAGTTCTAGGCTGGTGTTAGAGGCGACGGTTAGTGTTCCCGAGGTGATCTGAACCATTTGTTGAGATGGAGATCTAACGATTGTGGTGCTGCCCGAATTGTTATAAATATGTGGGGTTTTCCCGTTTATTCTCACTTTTACTTTTCTCTTGCGTCAAAACTCTGCCAAAATTCTCACTTGTTTCCCGAGCTCCCGATTTGTTTATTATTGTCTCGCAACCTCTATTTCTTACTCCCAAACTTGTAAGTATTCGGCATTTTTCTGGCCAAAATGTCATCCCCTGATAGCAGTGTTGTTAGGAAGGCAGCCGGGTCTTTAGATTCTCCCCGCTCTTCAGGATCTAGTAGTGAGGAAGGTGGTACGCCACCGCTCAGGATACCTGTAGTGCCAGAAGGCAGAATAGCTCGAGATGAGGTTGAGCTTGCCTCGTCGAGATGTGCATGGTGCAGAATAAAGGCCTTGACCCTTAGAGAATCAGATATTGCCCAAGTTAGGGATAAGTCAGGGATGAACAGTGGATATGAGGTTATCATTCCCGACGTCGATGACCGAGCTCATCGTCCTCCTACTGGCTTCCATACTTTTTACCTAAATCAGGTAGACATGGTTTTTAGCTTTCCTATCCTGAGGTTCATCGCAGAGCTATGTAGTCATCTCGGGGTCAGCCCTAGTCAGCTAGCTCCGAACTCTTACAGTTATATTCTGTCTCTAGGAATTCTGCTTAGCTATTTTGATGTTCCTCTTTCGAATTACACTCTGATGCAGCTGATCCTGGTCAAGAGGTTAGGACCTGGAAAGTTTTATGTGGCGCCCTAGTCAACCAATTTTACAAAACGTACAAAGAAAAACGTACAAATTTTTTAAATTTAGGATCTGTACAATTCAGGGACGGTTGTGCAATTTAAAGAACGATTCAACTTACGCAAGGAATGACATATCAGAAATTGGGTAGGTACAAGCTGATAGTAGGTACATAAGCTGATCTTACTCAGGCTGAGAAACAATAATCCAATTAAGGTCGTTTGGACGTTAAACGCACAAAGCTTGCGGGCTATAACAGTTTAGAGCAAAACAGATCGTAGCACAATACAGCTTGCAATTTGAAATAGCTCCGAACGAAACAGATCAGAGTGCAAAAATAATAAAGATAAAGTTTGATACAAATCATTCAAAATCAGTTTAGAAACAATTCGAAATGAGATTTCTAATATAACCTCATTCACAATAAGAAATACGGCCTGTAACGGTAAGAAAACGTTGGCATGTCGATAAACACACTTCCTCGTTCTAGTTCAGCACGTCTTCCAGCTCTCGTCCTCACCTATACCCAAGAAAGCTAGTGAGCCTAGGGGCTCAACAAGTAAATATGGTAATAGCAAAGGCGGGCAGTACAGGTAAGGAAAAATAGCTTTTACTGTAAACTAAAACTGAAAGCTAAATAAAACTGAAAGCAGTAAAGCATAAAATGAACCTGCTTAAACATACTTAAAACATTAACTGGTAATAAAGTAAGTAAACTTTAGCATAAACTTTAATAAATCCTGCGATTGTAAACAACCCTTTTCTTATTTCTTATGAGTTATGGCTCAGAAGCTTTTCCATAGTTCAGTTCGCTTGATCAAGCTCATTTGTATACAGGCTCTGGGGAATAAATCCCAAACTATACTGAGAAGGGATTATAGTTTGTCAACCATAATTTTGGTCCCTTCCACTGATTTGAAGGGGGTATTTAGTTCATCAACTAAGATCATTGTCCTTCTATGGAGGGGCACACCGATCCGTCAACCAGCGTCCTCATCCTCCCTATGCTGATCGTCTGATATCTTTGTCATAAATCATTAAAACATTTCAAAACTACTTCCTTTAAAAAGTTCTGAAATATGACAGAGGAAACTTCTATCATCTCTCCTTATCTGCCATGTCAAATATCATTAAATATTTCCCTGTTGAAACTTATTTTAAATTGTTTTCTGATCTGAAAAAGATCGATGATAAAGATAGGGTTCCTGTTTTAAAACTCCTTTAACACTTTAAAGTTACTGGGAGTGCATCGAAACTCAATCGAAGAAGAAACTTGGATCAACTCATGCTATAGGAACGAAGAAGAGATAGCAGAGCTCTAAGCTGAAGTACTTATTCCTTGAAATTGGGTATAAATAAATGCAAACAGACTAAGGTTATACATTCGAATTGAAACTAAAGGAACGAAGAATTAAATGTGAGATTACAGTATCGGTCCAGAGTGGACCTAAGCTGAATCTGCTTAACTCGGAGTAAAGCAGCACACGAGCGTACTGGTTTAGGACAGAAAGTCAGCTCTGGGTGAAGAAAACAGCTTAGGGTGTAAAACAGCTCTGGGTGAAGAAAACAGCTCGGATGCGGACTGGAAATCAAATCGCGATCGACTAGACAATGAAACCAGCTTGCGAGAAGACTGAACAAAGGAACCAGCTCGGATGCGGACTGGACAACGAAATCAGCTCAGAAGCAGGATGAACAATGAAATCAACTCGGATGCGGGATGAATAATGAAACCAGCTGGAAGCAGGCTGAATAATGAAACCAGCTTGGAAGCGGTCGAACGAACCATGCGAGTTTAGAATAACAACAGGATACTGAAAAATAGTTTGGAAAATTTCGAACAGATTAGCCAAGCTTATCAGGCTAGAACAGTGCTCTAGATAGACCAGCTCTGCCTATCCGCTCAGGACTTCATCCCTATGTTGGGGAACCACGGCGGATCCGGATCACGCCTCCCGGCGAGGCAGTGGAAGAACAAAAACAATGGCCGGGAGACGATCAATACGATAAAAACTAACATGCTATGACATTCATAGGGCGTTTAAGATTGCTACCTTGCTGGCAACTCGTGCCTGGCTCCGACCGGTTTCGTAAAGAAAACGGCACTTCACGGTAGACAGCGGTAGATATCGTCAATCAGGTCCATGATCGGAGACGGGATTCCTTCGTCAGCCTGCACTAGAAGGCCTGACGAGATCGGCGCGGACGAATTCTCCTCGTCAAGATTGGCCGAAAACAATTTTCTGGCGAGCGGCGGCGGCGAGCGACGGCGGCGGCGCTGCGTGAGGTTGAAGAAGAGAGGGGGCAGCGGTTATGATGCTAGGTTTAGGGTTAATTGTGTTGTGTTAATTTAAGTCCTAAGTCTATATTAAATAGACTTAGTGATGGATTTGGATCCGGCCCAACGGGCCCGGGTCCAACGGATGAATATTCGTTTCATCTCCATCACCGAGACTTCACCGTAACTTCGATCACCGATCAGATCGGACCGATCGACTCAGTTTTCAAAACTGAATGCTATGATCTGAAAAACCATTTTTCAGAACCCCAGTGCAAAATGACCTTTTTGCCCCTCAACATCGGCAAATCACGATTTGACCTCTGTTGACCTTTTAGGAAGTCGCACTCCCAAAATCCTCTTCGTATGCTCAACACATTGAGCTGAGTATCCGTGCGGGAATCTCGAATCCAGTATTGTGTGACCCTCAATGGTTCAGGGATACAGCTAGCCGTGGGCCCACAACCATTGTGGCTCCGGAATCACAATTCCGGACCTGCCCAACGGATCATGGTAAGAGCGTCTAGCAACATCGCCCCATGATCCCCTAGGTATCACTGATAGTGCCTGCAAGAACCAGTTGGTCGTGGTTAGCGTACAGTACGGTCCTTTCAATCCATATATCCCGATCAGATCAACGACCATTGGTAAATCAAGAGTCGCTATAGATCCGATAGCTATGCGTACATCTTGGAGATCGAATAGTGACATCACGAATATAACTAGGTAAACACATTTACCTAAAATACTTCTAGTACTCTGGCCAGAGATTTATACACTATTATCCCCTCAGATAGCATAGGATATCCACGCATGTCTGCGAGCGGTGAATCCTCGACAACGATGCATCGACTCCTACATGCATCGGGATCTCACCCAATCCCGCCGCCTGATGACCCCAAGTGAGTCGGCAAACGAGTCAAAGTGAGACGCCTATCATGTAGAGTCTCAATGACGTTTATAGTCGTGAGGACTAATCAGTACAACCAAGACCTCGGACTTATCCACTCGACAAATTGTAACCACTTGTAAAGTCCGAAGGAGGGTAGTTCGATAGATCACCAGGTCACTATCTATCTGCATGCTCAGAACATCACAATGTTCCCTACCAATGAAACATGGTACTTCGCATCGCAGATACTAGTCTCGAACTCGGGCGGCCTTATCCTAATTTTTACGGTCCAATCGACTAGGAACATGTTCAGAATACACAGTGACTATTAGATGTGTTTCATGATAGCCGTCATACCCACTATCACATCTAACATACACTTTACGCATTCTAGGTCTTTACTCAACGCAATTGTAAATCATCATACACACAATGAAAGTAAAGAATGCCATATAAGTAAATGCGAATATCATATATAAAGATTGTCATATACAAGAGTCTATAAACCCACACGCCACAAGTTGGCTAGTTGGGCATCTACTCTAACAATCTCCCACTTGCCCTAAAGCCAACTACTCATCAGACGCAGTCCCATTGTTTCGCGATATTTTTCAAACAACGGTCCAGGCAAGGGCTTCGTAAGTGGATCAGCAACGTTGTCCGCAGAGGCGACTCTCTCAACTGCTATATCACCTCTAGCCACAATATCCCGGATTATGTGGTATTTCCTCAGTATGTGTTTGGATCTTTGGTGAGACCTAGGCTCCTTTTCTTGCGCAACAGCACCCGTGTTGTCGCAGTACACCGGGACTGGACCAACTCCATTAGGAATGACGCCCAACTCTTGGACGAAATTCCTTATCCAAACGGCCTCCTCGGTAGCAGCTGATGCTGCGATGTACTCAGCCTCAGTGATTGAATCCGCGATGGTGTCTTGCTTGGAACTCTTCCAAGAGACAGCACCACCATTGAGCATGAATACAAATCCAGAGGTTGATTTCGAATCATCCACATCACACTGGAAGCTAGAATCTGTGTAGCCTTCCAGTTTCAGTTCACCACCCCCATAGACCATGAACATATTTTTAGTCATTCGTAAGTACTTAAGAACATCCTTCACAGACTTCCAATGTAATTGGCCGGGGTTGGTCTGGTAGCGACTCGTGACACTCAGAGCATATGCGACATCCGGTCTAGTCGAGATCATGCCATACATAATACTACCTATTGCCGAGGCATATGGTACACGTGCCATACTCTCTATCTCCTCATCAGTCTTTAGACACATAGACTTAGATAGAGTGACCCCGTGGCACATAGGTAGGTGTCCTCTCTTGGACTCTTCCATAGAGAACCTCTTAAGTATGGTATCGATGTAGGTAGCTTGGGTGAGTCCGAGCATCCGTTTAGGTCTATCCCGATAGATCTGTATTCCAAGAATATAGGATGCTTCACCCATGTCCTTCATCGAAAATCTACTAGACAACCATACTTTAGTTGACTGCAGCATTCCTACATCATTCCCAATGAGTAGAATGTCATTAACATAAAGTACGAGGAACGTCACAGCGCTTTTAACTACCTTCTTGTAAACACATGGCTCCTCGGGATTCTTGATGAAAACAAATTCCTTAATTGTTTCATCGAATCTCAGGTTCCAACTTTGCGATGCTTGTTTGAGACCGTAGATCGATCTCTGAAGCTTGCATACCTCGCTTCCAACAGATGTGAAACCCTCAGGCTGCGTCATATAGATCTCTTCCTTAATGTTTCCATTAAGGAACGTAGTTTTCACATCCATTTGCCATATCTCATAGTCGTACCATGCGGCTATGGCTAATAAGATTCTAATTGACTTGAACATTGCGACTGGCGAGAAGGTTTCATCATAGTCAACACCTTGCCTTTGAGTGTAACCTTTCGCGACCAGTCGTGCCTTGTAGGTCATTACCTTACCATCAGGACCAAGTTTCCTCTTGTATACCCATTTGCACCCAATAAGAACAATTCCTTCGGGAGGGTTAACAAGAGTCCAAACTTGGTTAGCATGCATTGAGTCAAACAAAGACTGCATTGCTTCAAGCCACAAATTAGAATCAGCATCGGAAATTGCCTCCTTGAAAGTTCTTGGATCAGATCCAACAACTTGATCACTTTGATCATCTTCAAGGAGAAAACCATATCTTTCAGGAGCCCTAGGAACCCTTTCGTATCTCCTAGGTGCGACCATTTCTGGTATTGGTTCTGTAGGTGCGGGAGACTCACCTGGTACTTCGATTGGATCTCGAACCTCTTCGAGTTCTACTATTTTGCCTTTTCTATCAAGTAGAAATTCCCTTTCCATAAAGGTGGCATTCCTAGAAACAAACACTTTTGTTTTGCTGGGATAGTAGAAGTAGTATCCAATGGAATTCTTTGGATACCCAATGAAGTAGCATAGATGGATCTCGTATCCAGCTTATCTCCCACTGTCTGCTTCACGTAAGCAGGACATCCCCAAATCCTCATGTATGGGTACTTGGGTGGTTTGCCCATCCATATCTCATATGGGGTCTTGTCCACTGCCTTGGTGTGGACATTGTTCAACAACATTACCGCCGCTTCGAGCGCGTAGCCCCAAAACGAGGTAGGAAGTTCAATGAAGCTCATCATAGATCGAACATGTCCAACAAGGTCCGATTACGACGCTCCGCTACACCATTGAGCTGTGGTGTGGCCGGAGGGGTCCACTGTGCGAGAATCCCATTCTCTTTCAGATAATCTTGAAATTCAGCACTCAAGTATTCACCACCTCGATCAGATCGAAGTGCTTTAATACTTTTGCCTAATTGATTTTCTATTTCAGCCTTGAATTCTTTGAACCTTTCAAAGGATTCAGACTTGTGCTTCATTAAGTACAAGTACCCATACCTAGAGTAATCATCGGTAAAGGAGATGAAGTATGTGTGACCGTATTTAGTACCAATACTAAACGGGCCGCACACGTCAGTATGGATCAAATCCAATAGGCCTTGAGCACGCTCACCCTTGCCCTTGAAGGGTTGCTTAGTCATCTTTCCCTTTATACAAGACTCACAAGTCGGTAGGGAGTTAATGTCTGACCGATCAAACATGTCACTCCTAACTAACTTGTTCATCCTTCTTAGAGAAATGTGACCTAGCCTAGCGTGCCAAAGTTGTGCTGGGTTCAAGTTATCGTGTTTCCTTTTAATCGTTGTTGTATGTGCTTCGACATCGCGAGTTGGAACGTCTTTTAATTTTAAGGTGTATAAATCGTTTTCGCGTTCCCCAATTCCAATTAAACATTCATTCTTGTAAATATTGCAAATCAAATTAGCAAACATACAAGAATATCCATCACTATCAAGCATAGAAACAGAAATAATGTTCTTTATTAATTCGGGAACAAATAAAACGTTTCTCAACAACAACTTAAAATCAGAAGATAGAAATAAGTAAACATCTCATATAGCTATAGCAGCAACTCTTGCTCCATTGCCAAGCCTCAAGTGGGTCTCGCCCTCTCTAAGACGTCGGCTTCTTGTCATCACCTGCAAATCATTGCAGATATGAGATCCACATCCGGTATCAAGTACCCAAGAAGTCGAATTAAGAGACATATTTATTTCAATATAGAACATACCTTTCGCAGTTCGCAACTGCTCTAGGTACTCCTTGCAGTTCCTCCTCCAATGCCCAGCCTTGTGGCAGTGGTGGCAAACATCCTCGCTCTTGTTTGGTTTGGAAGCCCTTTCCTTTGGCTTCTTGGCGGACTTTTCCTCCTTTGCAGGAGCAGAACGCTTCTTGCTCTTGCGTCTGGGCCCCTTCTTCGCAGAGGAAGAAGAACCCAGAAGAAGGACGGGTTTGTCCTTCTTTATGGTCCCTTCGAACACTACGAGCATGTTAACCACCTCTTCGAGGGTGGCTTCCAGCTTGTTCATGTTGAAGTTGACCACAAAGGGTCAAATGCAGCGGGTAGCGAGAGGAGAAGTACATCCACCGACAGCTCATGTGGAAGTGCGATATCAAGGCCCGACAGATTTTCAACGAGCCCAATCATACGAACCCCATGCTCGCGGACCGAAGTCCCATCGCGCATGCGGCTTGTCATAAGCTCCTTGACAGCCGTGAACCTCTCATGTCGAGAGTTCTCCCCGTACAGTTCCTTGAGATGAAAGAGTATGGCAGAAGCATACTTTGTCTTCTCAAAGCGCCGTTGCATTTTGTTGGACATCGATGCCATCACATAGCATCGAGCTTTAACCTCGTCGTCCCACCATTGGTTAAGCGTAATCAGCTCCTCAGGGCTGATATCGGCAGGGGTTTCCTCCGGAGGGCACTTCTCTATCGTATAGAGGAGCTTCTCCGAAGCCAATACAAGATTGAGGTTGCGGATCCAGTCTTGGTAGTTCAGACCGATGAACCTGTTTCTATCCAGTATAGCAGCGAGCGGGTTTTTCATCGAAACCATTTTATATGCAGTAATACTGAAAAGGAAACAGACATGCATCACTAACTATATATAAAATAAACGCTAAGACATAAAACATGGTCGTTAATTTTTATGAATTACCCTCCCACTATTTTAACGATTTCACCACCCTCTAATGAAATCGAGAAACAGGTTTCTTTAGTGGGTACACGGAGCCCAATCAAGCGATCATGGACCCGAATAATATCAGCCATCCATGACCCCCAAAAGGTAGTTTCCGATTACAACCGGTGCAACCTCCATGTATTCACCTCACGTCCAGTAAGGGCCCAATAATATGACGCCGTTTACTATCACGTGTCAAGATTACCCATCAATGTCGAGTCGTGAAGGACGGTCCCCTTAACGTCCCCAATAATATGAGCCAATGTTAAAGGGAGTTCCAACCGACTCACAACGATTGTCAATGGCGTGGACAACTTTTCGGCATACATGACCCCCTCAATAATATGAGTCGGGCCATGTATACGGGTAGCATCGACGTACACCCATTGTTGATGGAAGGTAGGGAGATTTAAACAATTTTAAATACCCTTTAGTTTATCGAATAAACATTTATCTTGATATAAGTTTTAAATCATATTTAAAACGAGGGATTTTATTTTTGAAAAACTTTGGTCTCATGCATTTATTTTAAATCAAATTTAAAACATGCAACATGCGGATTCAATTAACTATATATCAAATATATAAAACATTGGGATGATCGATCGCGAGAGCTATGCGATCCGTGATTGCCAGCCACGGACCTGGGTCCAATCCTAGGGGTAATGCAATATGCAATGCAATCCTATTACAAAGCTTTCCGGTTTTACAGATCTTCGGTCTTCAATATCTTGATCGTCATTGTCCACCGTCTTCGGATGTCCTCCCACTAAATCTAATAATTTACATATAATTAACCATGACATACAAGGGATTTATTTATCAAGGGGTGGGAACGGGCCACAAACAGGTCCACTTTAAGTGATAATCAAAATATTTATACAAACCGAATCACAAAAACCTATTGCATACACCTAACACATTGGGCACGGCTCTCGATCATCCCAATCATGCAGATAATCTAATTAACATGCATAAATTAAATAATCCTATTATTAATCGTAAAATCATATTTTAATCATAAAATCGCATTTTATAATAAAATCGTAGTTTGTCGATAAAATCAAATTTTAATCAACAAAAATCATATTTCATTATAAAATCATATTTTATAATTAAAATCACATTTTACTAATTTTAATTGTATCAAATTGGGCTTAAAACAATTCTAGGCCCAAAAATCTTAAAATTTCAAAATCGATCAAAAACGGGCCCGATATCGAATATCGGCCCGAAAACTTCACGGGCTGCCCGGGACAGGCCCGAACCAAACCCTAGAAGAAATCAGCCGTCACGACATCGCCGGAGTTTTGCCGGAGCGGCGGCCGGCCGGCGGTCGCCACCAATAAAAATTGCGCGCGACATAAGGCCTCGCGGCCGCGACAAGCGCGGCGCTCTCATGCGCCATCGTGCGCCGTCGTGCGGCGCACAGCCCCAATCAGCGTGCAACAATTGTGCACGGGGCTGTCGGCCAGTGTCTTGGCCATGGCGCGAGGAGCGGCGATCGGCGAGCGGCCACCATGCGCGGAGGAGAACGCCCAGCGTCCAGCCGCGATGCGCGACAAGCGCGCACGTCCCGGCCGCCAGGCGCGATCAAGCGCGCAACGAACTGGCCATGGTCGGCCACCATGCGCGACCAGCGCGCATGGCGTCGCGCGCGATGGGTCGCTGCGCGAGGCGGCTGCCGGCCGATGGTTTCAAAAAAATTTTTTTTTTTTTGTTTTGTTTCGATTTGAAAAGAGATTTGATACAATAAGGCAGTATCGTATTGATCAGATCCGAAAACCTTGGCTCTGATACCACTGTTGGGGAACCACGGCGGATCCGGATCACGCCTCCCGGCGAGGCAGCGAAAGAACAAAAACAATGGCCGGGAGACGATCAATACGATAAAAACTAACATGCTATGACATTCATAGGGCGTTTAAGATTGCTACCTTGCTGGCAACTCGTGCCTGGCTCCGACCGGTTTCGTAAAGAAAACGGCACTTCACGGTAGACGGCGATAGATATCGTCAATCAGGTCCACGACCGGAGACGGGATTCCTTCGTCAGCCTGCACTAGAAGGCCTGACGAGATCGGCGTGGATGGATTCTACTCGTCAAGATTGGCCGGAAATAATTTTCCGGCTAGCGGCGGCGGCGCGGCGTGAGGTTGAAGAAGAGAGGGGACGGCGGTTATGATGCTAGGTTTAGGGTTAATTGTGTTGTGTTAAGTTAAGTCCTAAGTCTATATTAAATAGACTTAGTGATGGATTTGGATCCGGCCCAACGGGCCCGGGTCCAACGGATGAATATTCGTTTCATCTCCATCACCGAGACTTCACCGTAACTCCGATCGCCGATCAGATCGGACCGATCGACTCAGTTTCCAAAACTGAATGCTATGATCTGAAAAACCATTTTTCAGAACCCCAGTGCAAAATGACCGTTTTGCCCCTCAACATCGGGAAATCTCGATTTGACCCCGGTTGAATTTTAGGAAGTCGCACTCCCCAAAATCCTCTTCTCATGCTCAACACATTGAGCTCAGTATCCGTGCGGGAATCTCGAATCCAGTCACGCCACAGGTTGGCTAGTTGGGCATCTACTCTAACACATATATCCCGATCATATCAACGACCATTGGTAAATCGAGAGTCGCTATAGATCCGATAGCTATGCGTACATCTTGGAGATCGAATAGTGACATCGCGAGTGTAACTAGGTAAACACATTTACCTAAAACACTTCTAGTACTCTGGCCAGAGATTTATACACTATTATCCCCTCAGATAGCATAGGATATCCACGCATGTCTGCGAGCGGTGAATCCTCGACAACGATGCATCGACTCCTACATGCATCGGGGTCTCACCCAATCCCGCCGCCTGATGACCCCAAGTGAGTCGGCAAACGAGTCAAAGTGAGACGCCTATCATGTAGAGTCTCAATGACGTTTCGAGTCGTGAGGACTAATCAGTACAACCAAGACCTCGGACTTATCCACTCGACAAATGGTAACCACTTGGAAATTCCGAAGGAGGGTAGTTCGATAGATCACCAGGTCACTATCTATCTGCATGCTCAGAACATCACAGTGTTCCCTACCAATGAAACATGGTACTTCGCATCGCAGATACTAGTCTCGAACTCGGGCGATCTTATCCTCATTTTGACGGCCCAATCGACTAGAAACATGTTCAGAATACACAGTCACTATTAGATGTGTTTCATGATAGCCGTCATACCCACTATCACATCTAACATACACTTTAGTTCATTCTAGGTCTTTACTCAACGCAATTGTAAATCATCATACACACAATGAAAGTAAAGAATGCCATATAAGTAAATGCGAATATCATATATAAAGATTGTCATATACAAGAGTCTATAAACCCACACGCCACAAGTTGGCTAGTTGGGCATCTACTCTAACACCCTAACCATCCAGCACAAGTACTGGAAACAGCTTGAAGAAGTTCGAACCAATTAGCTAAACTTATCAGATCATAGCAGAATTCCAATTAGACCATCTTTCCTATCAGCTCACAACCTCATCATTAGCCATCCAGCACGAGTACTGAAGACAGCTTGGAGATTTCGAACCAATTAGCGAAGTTTATCAGATACCAGAACAGCACTCTAACTAGACCAGCTTCGCCCATCAGCTCAGAACCTCATCCTCAGCCCCTTCAGTACAACGTACTCACTAGAACATTCAGAAAACTTTACCTTGAAGCTATCTTTGTACATCCCAGTAATTTTGAAAGAAAAATTAACATTTCATTCCGTAAAACCAAACTCTTTCGGTCACTTTTGAAGAACAAAACACTACTGTGAACCTGTATACATTTTGGAAAACCATTTCAGCTAAAAGAAAACAGAAAACTCTGAAGGAACTACAAAACTCAAGCACACAAGCTGAAAGAACGTATTATGCTTTCAGGGATACGTCAAAGAACAGAAATTACTTTCCTTACGCTGGACGACAGGTTGCAAAGAACAGCTCCGGCTTGAATCTCCCACAAGCACGATCGAAACGCTTAAGAAAACTGTAAAGGAAAGCTTTGGTTGGTTTGTGCTTTTGAAAGCACACCCACGCCTTTTATAAGCTCCATGATAGAAAATAGTGAAGTAGATCAAAAGCACTTACACAAGGCATGGGTTTCTACCAACCGCAATCATTTTGCTACAAATAATGTTTTTTATAAAAGAGAACTGAACCGTGCTTGGGTTCATTCTTGCAGGAATCGTCCGCGAACCGACCAGGTTAAAACTGAAGAAATCGGCTCAGGTAAAATCTGAAATGTTAAACGCAAAATAGCAGTTTAACCCTTCAAGACAAAATAAATAACTTGTGGATTTATGGATTTCCTGGGCGTTATATTTTCTACCTCGAATAAGACCGAGCTCGGGTTTATAGGGGAACCCGAGCCCTCACAAGGGATGGATGAGTAGGTACTTTTTTGTTAAGCGTCGTGTTAGGATCGGGAGTGCATGGGGATGTAATATGTCCTAGCGTGACCAAGCCTATACGTTCTCACCCTTGACGCCCCATCAGGCTCCCGACCTTAAAAATTTCTTGGCCACCATGAGCTCAAAGTTCTTCAACGCACGAGAGTTAGTTAAGAAAGACCTCCTGTGCTACTTTAGATTTAGTCGGAAATGGGTCGAATTGGTCGGGGCCTTATGTATCTCCATTATCTTTCGTGTTGCTTTTACCAGTTCTGAGGTCTGATCTCTTTAACTCGTGTTTTGTTGGTGCAGACGATAGGATGGGGAAAGGCGAGATGATGAAATCTCTAAAAGAAGGCAACTAACCTGGGAGAAACCTCCAGCTCCCATCGCTCATCGAGTAAGGGGAAGAGAAAAGCCTCGACGGGCAAAGAGGAGAAACCCAAGAAATAGTGACATAGGGAAGCGGCGACAAAGTCTGCCCCTGCAGCAGTCCTCGAGGTCCTTTGTGACGCCCGAACCCACGGGAATCACGAATTGGGGAGTAAATAAAAATTTTCGAAACAAAGAAGGCTAGAAGATAATTTGTTATAAGCTGTATTTCTTATAACTTAAAAGAAATCGAAACACAAGACAACTCAAAGACTAGCAGATACTTATTTGCGCGCCAACTACTGAAGACATTTGCGGAAAACAATTTTCATTGATAATTGCAATTACGATTTACAACATCCGAATTTCTACATGAATAAACAACTGTTGTAATTGATTTCAATACAGTATTTCTTAGATACAAAACAGTAATAACTATGGCACGGAAAACGCTGGCCATTGATAAACACAACATCACCCAGCAGCTGGTATCAGCTTTCACCTCCTGTTCGCTCCTCAGCTGTCATACCTGCACCATTTTAAAAGCTAATGAGCCTAGGGTTCAGCAAGTAAAACCTGAATAATATCAATTTCATTTAACGCAGGCAGACATCTGAACATACATAAACATTTCATAAACATTTCTTTCTTAAATCTTGGAGACAGGGGATAATAGCCCAGCTCTTATCATCAATATCTTTTCTTTAGATTTATGGCATATAAGCTCCTCATGGTCCGTGTTGCACTTTGATCAAAATGACTTCCGATATCAGTTTTAGCATATAGCTCATATGAAAGGGCAGTCGACATCTAGACAACTGCTCACCCTTCTCCTTGGTGACCGTCAACTATCTATGCCATAATCTTAAAATAAAATTTGGTTCCATTAACATCCTTTTCTTTCTTTCAAATTTCTTAAACATCATCGGGTTCCATCATTTAAAACTCTCGCTTCCCATTTTTAAAACTTTACTGAGTATCGAATTCGACTTTAGGAAACATAACATTGAAATGAGACCAGTCGCAAGAGAAACCAGTCGCAAAGAATAGGAATCAATCGTAAGAAAATGGAACAGTACTTATGAAACAAACAGATTTCTACTGTTCGCAATATCGCTAAAAGAAACCAGCTGGAATGAACAGAACCCAGCTGCAAAATCTTTTACTAAAACAACGTATTAAATGAAACGATGTCGTTGAAATAAGTGACAGATATGATGACGTAAGACTATCTGCTGATATTTTGTAACTTGAGGGAACGACGTCATTAGTGCATCAACCAGTCGTAAATAAAAAGGGTAAACAACCAGTCGCAAGAAAAAGCGCTAACATCTATAAAACTAGACTAAATGAACAGTACCAGTCGCAAGAATAATACCAACTGAAATGAATAACCAGTCACAATGAACAGTACTTTGGAAACAAATATTGCAACTGCTGAAATTTGACAATAAAAATGCATCTGCTGATGAACAGTGCATCTACTGGATTTTAAAAACAAACATGCACCTGCTGATGAACAGTGCATCTGTTGAATTTACAAAAACAACGCAGCTGCTGGATTTTAACAAGGAAATGCAACTGCTAGAATAAAACTGGGTATATGTAACATCAAAACAACAACTATGCTATCAGCCGTTGCCTATCAAACCAAACTTCATAATGATTCGACTAGAAACTACCGATTACACCGTTATCAAATTTTGATATTACAACCACTAAATTGAAGAACATTCATAAACATTATAAACTTTCTGGAAAACATTTTGGAAGCATCATAAACATCAAAACATCATTTTCGAACCCATCTTCTTTCCTTGAACATGCATAAAATCATTTTAAACAATAACTTCAACATACTTTAAACATGCAGGCAAGCAGATCCATAAAAACAACAATATATGCTTCAAATGGTGTAGCAAAGGGTCAGATTTTACTTGCCTTAAACAAAGCTTTGCGACAGCAAACAATTCCTGCAGAAATCTTCTCTTCGAGTAACGCACGAAAATCTTCTGGAAATATTTTGAAGAACACTTTAAGACTTTTCTTTGCAAATGATAAGAATCTTACTTTGAAAATAGGTTTTTATATGAAATGGATTAGTGGCAAGCTACTTGTGAAATCAAGCATGACACACTTAGAGAATTTAGTAAAATTCCCTTCATATCATTTTAATTTGTAAAACACCAAACCTTTTTCAAAAGAATTCATTTGTCCTCCTTAAAATATTTTTAAATCAATTTAAAACCAGTTCGTGCATCACTCTTGGGAGTCAACTGCTGGAACCAGCCGCAACGCATCTTATATTCTGAAATCAATGCATCAGCAAATACATAACATTTAAAATTGCCAATTTGGCCCATGAAATTATAAAATGCATAAATGTGGTCCTATGGATTTTGGGGCGTTACAACTCTACCCTCCTTATTGAAATTTCGTCCTCGAAATTTACGTACCAAATAAATGTGGGTAAAGACTTAGCATATCTGTTTCCCAAGTTGCTTCTCGCTCCGACTGATTAGACCATTGTATCTTAACCATAGGAATACTACGGTTTCTTAATCTTCTAATTTCTCGGAGGAGAATTCTTTCTGGTCGCTCTTCATAGCTTAAATCCGGTGTGAACTGGATTGGTTCATGACTTAATATATGCGAAGGGTTGGGAACATATTTCCTCAAAGCTGATACATGAAAAACATTGTGTACTGCTGCCAGCTGTGGTGGCAGTGCTAAACGATAGGCTAAAGTTCCTATCTTCTCCAAAATTTCATATGGTCCAATATACCTTGGACTCAACTTTCCTTTCTTTCCAAAACGCATAACTCCTTTCATTGGAGCTATTCTCAAAAATACGTGATCACCTATCTCAAAATTCAGTTCCCTTCTTCGATTATCTGCATAAATTTTCTGTCGACTTTGAGCAGCTTTCATTCTTTCTCTTATCTTCCTAACAGCTGCTGCTGTTTGTTCCACAATGTCTGGTCCCAAACCAGCTCTTTCACCAACTTCATCCCAATGAAGTGGTGTTCTACACTTTCTGCCATAGAGAGCTTCATATGGAGCCATTTGAATCGAAGCTTGGAAACTGTTATTATAGGCAAACTCTACCAGTGGCAATTTCGAATCCCAACTTTCTGAAAAATCCACAATACAAGCTCTGAGCAAGTCTTCTAAAATCTGAATCACCCTTTCTGATTGTCCATCAGTCTGGGGGTGAAACTCAGTACTGAACGTCAACTTTGTACCCATAACTTTACGCAAACTTTTCCAAAAAGCTGATGTAAATTTAGGATCTCTGTCTGATACAATAGAAACTGGAACTCCATGTATCCTCACTATTTCCTTAACATACAATTCTGTGTACCTGCTCACCTCATATGTTGTTTTTAACTGGTAAGAAATGAGCAGACTTAGTGATTCTATCAATTATAACCCATATGGAGTTATATCCTTGAGCAGTCCTTGGTAATCCAGTCACAAAATCAATCGCTATACATCCCCACTTCCACTCTGGAATAGGCAGTGGTTTCAACAATCCAGCTGGTCGCTGATGTTCAGCCTTCACCAACTGACACGTCAAACATTCAGCTACAAATCTAGCAACATCCCTATTCATTCCTGGCCACCAATACAACTGCTGGAGGTCCTTGTACATTTTCGTACTTCCTGGATGTACTGAATATGGAGCTGTATGCGCTTCTTTCAAAAGATCGGCCCTTAAATCATCTACTTGAGGTACCCAGATTCTGCCCAAATACCTAAAAATTCCATCTTCTGAAAATTAGAGACTACTGTTAGAGTAGATGCCCAACTAGCCAACTTGTGGCGTGTGGATTTATAGACTCTTGTATATGACAATCTTTATATATGATATTCGCATTTGTTTATGGCATTCTTTACTTTCATTGTGTTGTATGATGATTAACAATTGCGTTGAGTAAAGACCTAGAATTCACTATAGTGTATGTTAGATGTGATAGTGGGTATGACGGCTATCATGAAACACATGTAATAGTCACTGTGTATTCTGAATTAGTTCCTAGTAGATTGGGCCGTCAAA
>KQ991112.1:13217-37470 GCA_001598015.1 Dorcoceras hygrometricum | reverse complement strand
AAATATATATTCACGGGCTTCTACATTTTCTACTCCGGTCAAGGACTGGTTCAGGTGTCTGGCCCACTAATTCTAAGCCCAAAAGCCTAGACTTAACCTAAAATGAAACTTAACTCTAAACATGACTTGGCCCATAACTTTAAAATTTAACTTTAAAAAGTTTATAAAATACTCGCTCCTTTACTTTAAAATCAAACATAAAATTTGACTAAATAGAAGTCTCATTGACCAAAAATTTGAATTTAAAACTTAAAACAAAATATTAGGTCCATAAAATCATTAAAAGTTTGACTTAAAATTTATACTTAAAACATTAGACCTAAAATTCTTAAAATTGGACCTAAAACTTTAAAATTAAAATACGCTATCCAGAAATGAAATAAGTCGGACCAAACTTAAAATATTTTGACCCGACCCTCGATTGATCGATCCGGTCCAACCAAACCCACCAAACCGGTCGAGTTCCTCATGAACGAAACCCTTGCTGCACACCACCATGCACGACGCGACTTCCAGCCAACTTCCTCCTTGTTTCGGACCCCGCCGACTGGACCACCACCCTGGTCCAGTCGGTCCTCCTAGACTAAACATGGTTCAAGCCATCGGCCACAAGGCTCCCACAAAACACAAAACAAATGGAGCGATCGTGCGTGACCCTTGGAGGATGAGGCCATGCGTGAACCTTGGCTTGACCAAGGTGTCGAGCCACCTTGCCTACAACCATGGACCACCATTGGACCCCTTTGAACCGAGCCTTAGTCCCTCAAACCGTTCATGATCGATGCAAGACAAGAAACCGATCAAACACGCATTGAAAATTATGGAACATGCATGGATCTCAAACATTATGCATAGATCTAAACAAATCACATACAATTCATGCAATCATTCATTAAAAACAGTATAATATGGCATAAATGGTGAGAAAAGGATAATATTACATGCCTTGATTGGAGAATAATGAAGAACTGCGAGTTACCGGAGCGGAGAACGCGAGATCGGGGTAAACCACTTTGAATCACACCAAATTTTCGAAGAGCTCAAGCTATGAGGGGAGGGATGGAGGTGTGGTAGTGAGGGGAGGAGGAGGCTAGGGTTTACACAATGATTAGGGTTGAAAGAATGAGTGTTGTCAAAATGACCCCTTCAAATGTTTTAATTAGGAAAATAATGGAGTTTTCCAATCCTAACCCTCCACTAATTTAAAATGTTGAATAAAACTCTAAACATAGGCTTTAAAATCTTAATTTTCGTATATATAGCCTCCTAAATTTTAAAATATAGGAAAGTCCATTAAAACAGCTCGTATAGGCGAAAAAACGGGTTCCCCTCAACTAACAATCATAAAAGCTCATTTTTTGTAAATACTGCTTAAAAAATAATTAAATTGTGCTCTTAAAAATCTGAGCTTTAAAACTTTAAATAAATTTTCATCTCGGTCGTCCCTAATCTCGTCCACGCGTTCGGAACTCAAATAGACTGAAAACATAACATGCACATCATGATACAATAAACTATCATTAAATCACATAAAATAGCATATAATTTTCTAAAATAATTTTCCCTCTGTCGTGCACTCATTTCCACGTAATTAGGATTTCCGAGCGTTACAACTCCCCCCTAAAGGAATTTTGTCCCCAAAATTAGATTACGTACCGAAGAGTTCTGTGTAGCGCGTCCGCATATCGGCCTCGGTCTCTCAGGTAACCTCATCCTCTGAGTGATTCTGCCATCGGACCTTGACCATCGGAATACTTCGTGCTCTCAGCCTGCGCTCCTCTCGAGCCAAGATCTGAACCGTTCGCTCCTCGAAAGATAAATCTGGTGCTAACTGGAGCGGCTCGAAATCCAACACATGCGAGGGCTTCAGGACGTACTTCCGCAGCATGGAAATATGAAACACGTTATGCACCGCTGACAGGCTGGGTGGTAGTGCTACTCGATACGCCAACATACTAACCCTCTCCAAAATCTCAAATGACCCAATGAATCTCGGGCTGAGCTTGCCTCTCCAACCAAAACACATCACGTCCTTCATGGGCGATATCCTCACGAATACATGGTCTCCTACAGCCAACTCCAGGTCCCATCGTCTACGATCGACATAACTCTTTTGACGACTCTGGGCTGTCCTCATCTGATTCCGTATCATGATCACAATATCTACCATCTGCTGTAACATCTCTGGTCCAGTCAAAACTCTCTCTCCAACCTCGTCCCAGTGCATGGGAGACCTACACCTTCTCCCGTATAAAGCCTCATAGGTAGCCATCCCAATCGATGCCTGAAAGCTGTTATTGTACGTAACTCTACCAGAGGTAATCTAGAATCCCATGTACCCTGGAAGTCTATCACACAAGCTCTCAGCAAATCCTCCAAAATCTGGACGAATCTCTCTGACTGGTCATCTGTGGGTGAAAAGTTGTACTGAATGACAACTTAGTCCCCAACGCTGCGTGCAAGCTCCTCCAAAGTGCAGATGAAAAGCTGGTGTCCCGGTCGGACACAATAGAGACTGGTATGCCATGCAGCCTGACAATCTCTCTAATATAAAGCTCCGCATACTGCGTCAAGGTGAAAGTTGTCTTCACCGGTAAGAAATGTGCGGACTTGGTGAGTCGATCCACAATCACCCATATCGATGTGTATCCTCTGGGACTCCTGGGTAATCCAACCATAAAATCCATCGTGATGTGCTCCCATTTCCACTCAGGAATATGGAGTGGCTAAAGCAACCCTGTCGGTCGTTGATGCTCTTCCTTGACCTGCTGACAGGTCAAGCACTCGGATACGAATCTCCCAATATCCTTCTTCTTCCCCGGCCATCAATAGAGCGTCTGTAAATCCCTGTACAACTTCGTACTCCCTGGGTGGATGGAGTACGTCGATTCATGAGCCTCTACTAAAATCTCAGCTCTCAACTGCCCAGTACTCGGCACCCATATACGCCTCTGAAATGAACGATCTCATCCTCAACTGTATAAAACCCTCGTCCTCTGACCTCATCTCTCTGTCTCCACTGCTGTAGCTGCTCGTCAGAGGCCTGCCCGTCTCTAATCCGATCTCGAAGAGTCGGCTGAACTATGAGCACTACTAAACTCGATGCACAGCCTCCTGAGTAGAACTCTAGTCCAAACTCTTTATCTCAGCCTGTAGTGGCCTCTAGACTGATAAGCATGCCACTACTGAAGTCTTCCGGCTCAAAGCGTCTGCTACCATATTTGCTTTACTCGGATGGTAGCTAATGTCACAATCATAATCCTTCACCAACTCCAACCACCTGCGCTACCTCATGTTCAGCTCCTTCTAGGTGAAGAAGTACTTGAGGCTCTTATGGTTGGTGAAAATCTGGCACTTCTCACCGTACAAATAGT
The DNA here is from genome assembly GCA_001598015.1 of Dorcoceras hygrometricum. Taxonomy (NCBI): domain Eukaryota; kingdom Viridiplantae; phylum Streptophyta; class Magnoliopsida; order Lamiales; family Gesneriaceae; genus Dorcoceras; species Dorcoceras hygrometricum. Next base: position 34,096 of record KQ991112.1, on the reverse strand, counting down.
GTCTCCAAATCTTCAGCGTGAACACTACGGCTGCTAGATCCAGATCATGCGTCGGATAATTCTGCTCATAGATCTTCAACTGTCTCGACGCATATGCGATAACCTTGACACCCTGCGTCAGAACTGCACATAACCCTTTCAGGGAAGCATCTGTGTACACCACAAGCTCCTCATGATCCACAGGCATCGCTAAAACTGGCCCTGAAGTGAGAGCCTCCTTCAGCTGATCGAAGCTGTTGAGTTAAGCGTGCAAGGGTGAGAACAATACTGGGATGGGTGACCTCCTGGGAAGTTCTCGTACGTCAAGCTGCTGACGTTGCGCCGCTTGATCTGGTTGGCCATGTGGGCTGTAAAAGTGTGATGCCAGATCTTAACGGGTAATACTATCTCTGCTGGGGATAGGGCCGGCGGTAGGGGAAAGGGTAAGACTGATCTCTAAGGGAATTGAGACAGCACCAGCAGTTAGACACGCACCTCCCCAAACTCATGGGCCTAACAGCCCAACCCTAACGCACATAATAGGTGCACTCTGCGCTGCCACATTATAAGGAAATAAAGTTGCACCTTGGCTAACAGCTATAGCTTTTGGCCTAGTGGTAAGCGCTTGATCCTAACAGAAGCTCCTTTGACACTCAGGACTCCACACATACTTCGCATTCTTCTTGGTCAGGGCTGTCAAGGGAACTGAAATCGAAGAGAGGCCCTTGATGAACTTGCGGTAGTATCCTGCTAACCCCAAGAACCTACGAATCTCCACTGCATTATTTGGAATCCCCCAGTTCTGAACTGCCTCCACCTTTGATGGATGAACTGAAATCCCATCTCTAGAAATGATATGCCCCAGAAACTCCACTTGCTCAAGCCAAAACTCGTACTTTTGGAACTTTGCATACAATATGTGCTCCCTCAAAGTCTGGAGTGCGGTCTGCAAATGCTGTCTATGATCCTGTAAGATCCTCGAGTATACCAAGATGCCGTCGATGAAAACAATGATGAAATGGTCTGAGTACTGTCTGAAGACCATGTTCATCAAATCCATGAAGATCGTTGGGGCATTCGTCAGGCCAAACGGCATCACCAAGAACTCGTAATGGCCGTAACGTGTCTGAAATGCAGTCTTGCACACGTCCTCCTCTCTAACTCTCAACTGATGGTAGACTGTTGAGGTGCAATAATTGCCCCTGCTAGGTAGAGCGATCGAAACGTGGCGCTTGTGTTGCTATACGCTTTAAAATATTGGAGTTGCACCGTTACCACCAGCTATAGCTGTTGGTAAAGCGGCAAGCGCTCGGTCCTACAATTGTGGCCGTAACGTGTCTGAAATGCAGTCTTGCACACGTCCTCCTCTCTAACTCTCAACTGATGGTAGACTGTTGAGGTGCAATAATTGCCCCTGCTAGGTAGAGCGATCGAAACGTGGCGCTTGTGTTGCTATACGCTTTAAAATATTGGAGTTGCACCGTTACCACCAGCTATAGCTTTTGGTAAAGCGGCAAGCGCTCGGTCCTACAATTGGTATCAGAGCCAAGGTCACGGGTTCGATTCCATACAATACAATATGTGCTCCCTCAAAGTCTGGAGTGCGGTCTGCAAATGCTATCTATGATCCTGTAAGCTCCTCGAGCAAGATGCCGGCTGAACCTCCTGAAGCGGTCACACTGGCCAAGAACGCCTGGCATCCAAGCTCAACTAGCTTTCTGTCCTGTAGAAAAGATATGAATCTGGGATTTCACGGTCTCTTCACTGCCTCAAATAATAAAGTCTCCTGCCCTGACGGCCTGATAGTCACTGACCTCCGCTGGAAGTCAATCACCGCTCCAAACTCTGTCAACCAGTCCATACCTAGGATGAGGTCAAATCCTGACATCGGCAACACGATCAAGGCTGCTCTGACCGCATGATCCTGGAACATCGTCGTCAATCCCTGAATAATGCTGGTCATCGTCAACTCCTCTCCTGACGGAACCGTCACTGCGAGAGCCACACCCAAGCTCTCCGGCATAATACCCATCCTCTGTGTGAACGCACTCGAATAAATGAGTGGGTCACCCCTGAGTCTAGCTAGGCAAGGGTAGTGATACCAAACACACAAATCTCGCCTGAAACAGAAACGTCGCATGGGCACACGTTTACAGTCGATCTAGATTCCCAAATACAGTTTAGATGCCTAATACATTTCTAGGTTTGCTAGTTCTATCCGTCTATGTTCCCAAAGCACGATCTAGAAGGTCTACAGTTCTACTAGTCAACCCAACGGCCTAAGGCATAAACCTCATAGCAGTGTTCTACTCAGCATGCAATTTAGTACAGCGAATACCAAAATTCCAGAATCACCAAAATGGCGGAAATTATAAAGCAGAATACCTGTAAGCAGTGTCGTGTCTGGGTCTGCGGCTCCGCCTGCATCACGAAAACACGACCTGTGGCATGTCTCCTCTTAGAGCAATCCCTAGAAATATGCCATGGCTCCTTGCAGTGATAGCACCTGTCTGATCCCACCATACAAGCTCCTGAATGCTGCTTATTGCACTCCTTGCAGATCGATGTCCTTCCAGGTCTAGGGGCGCTGGTCCCCTGCTGTTGTGGCCTCTGATGGCCTGAGGTATCTGCTGCTGCTGCCCCTATGGAGTTGGGCCCTTATTCGACATCATACAGTGGAGGCCCTGGTGAACCTCCTGAAGCGGTCACACTGGCCAAGAACGCCTGGCATCCAAGCTCAACTAGCTTTCTGTCCTGTAGAAAAGATATGAATCTGGGATTTCACGGTCTCTTCACTGCCTCAAATAATAAAGTCTCCTGCCCTGACGGCCTGATAGTCACTGACCTCCGCTGGAAGTCAATCACCGCTCCAAACTCTGTCAACCAGTCCATACCTAGGATGAGGTCAAATCCTGACATCGGCAACACGATCAAGGCTGCTCTGACCGCATGATCCTGGAACATCGTCGTCAATCCCTGAATAATGCTGGTCATCGTCAACTCCTCTCCTGACGGAACCGTCACTGCGAGAGCCACACCCAAGCTCTCCGGCATAATACCCATCCTCTGTGTGAACGCACTCGAATAAACGAGTGGGTCACCCCTGAGTCTAGCTAGGCAAGGGTAGTGATACCAAACACACAAATCTCGCCTGAAACAGAAACGTCGCATGGGCACACGTTTACAGTCGATCTAGATTCCCAAATACAGTTTAGATGCCTAATACATTTCTAGGTTTGCTAGTTCTATCCGTCTATGTTCCCAAAGCACGATCTAGAAGGTCTACAGTTCTACTAGTCAACCCAACGGCCTAAGGCATAAACCTCATAGCAGTGTTCTACTCAGCATGCAATTTAGAATACAGCGAATACCAAAATTCCAGAATCACCAAAATGGCGGAAATTATAAAGCAGAATACCTGTAAGCAGTGTCGTGTCTGGGTCTGCGGCTCCGCCTGCATCACGAAAACACGACCTGTGGCATGTCTCCTCTTAGAGCAATCCCTAGAAATATGCCATGGCTCCTTGCAGTGATAGCACCTGTCTGATCCCACCATACAAGCTCCTGAATGCTGCTTATTGCACTCCTTGTAGATCGATGTCCCTCCAGGTCTAGAGGCGCTGGTCCCCTGCTGTTGTGGCCTCTGATGGCCTGAGGTATCTGCTGCTGCTGCCCCTATGGAGTTGGGCCCTTATAAGGCCCCTGAAAAGATCTCTTCGCTGGCAGATGCGAAGATTGACCCCTGACGGGCTGCTAAAACTGCCTCTTCCTCTGATAGTCATCTCTCATGTCCTTCCGGCCCCTCTCAGATCGGTAAGCTCTGCTCACTGCCGTCACGTACGTAGTCACGTCCGCCATGTTGACGTCATGGCGGATGTCTGTTCGGAGACCATCAGTGAACTGCCTCAACTTCTCTCTCTTCACTGTCGCGATCGAGGGCACAAAGTGACACCCCCGCTCGAACTGCCGCACATACTCATCCACAAACTTTTCTCCCCGCGGAGAATCATAAACTCTCTAATTAACTGACTTCGGGCGTCATCAATGAAGTATTTCTCGAAGAATACGACCTTGAACCTCTCCCAGGTTAGGCTCTCCAGAATCAAACCAACCACCGCGCTCTCCCACCAAAGAGCTGTGACTCCCTTCATCATAAATATAGCACATCGGACCTTGTCAGCATCCGGGAGACCCATATAGGCAAAGATGGTCTCCAACAAACGGATCCACTCCTCAGCTACAAGTGTATCAGTAGTACCAGCAAACTCCTTAGGTCCCTGCTTGCGGAACCTCTCGGCTATGTCCTCCTCATGGGACTTCTCAGGTCGCTCTGACTGTCTCTCCAGCAGCCTGGTGATCCCGGCTAGAATGTCCACACTAGCCCTCTCATACGGTGTCAACAGTGGAGGTGGGGAAGGAGGAGGAGGTGTACCGTCACTCTGCTGACTCCTGTCACATCGGGGAGGTATACTGGCACGCAAAACCCATTCACATAAACCTAAGTGCATGACTAAGCGTTTAACTCTTATACTCTTAAGACAAAACTAATGTTGAAAATAGAACATGCATCATGCTAAAACAAACATGAATCTTAAAACTATAAAACTTACAGACTGGCAGTGCGACTTTCGAGCTCCATGTAGCAGGCTAGTAGCCCACCAGAACCACGCTCTGATACCAACTGAAACGAACCGTACTCTAAAATTTTTTTAAATAAAGTGCGGAATAAACAATCTTTAAAATTATGGCTCGTCCCCTTTAAAACATTTTTCTCAACATTACTTTAAGAATAAATAAAATAAATATCTCAAAAATATTAAATCGACCATACGGCTTAAAATCAGTATAAGTAAAAGTTGTGGAAAACTGAACGTGACTGATAAAAATATCTGAAAATGTAACATAACATAGATAATGACGTCGGAGTGGTCACGGGGCACAGCTGCAATGGACGCTCAGAGATCCTCACCGCGATCGGCATAAAATCAACAGGATCATCACCTGCACCATTTAAACCTAGTGAGCCTAAAGGCCCAGCATGCTCTATCTGAATAATAACAAAGTTCGTATATTAAAATCGCATGCAAGCACATCCGTATAGTAAAATAACTTCAAAACATACGTGCATGAATGATCGTAAAGCATGATTCAATAAGCAACGTAACATATCATCATCGTATAGCATACATAATAAGGCATGACATAGCACAACGTAACGTAAAAGGGCATATGAGTCGTATCCATGAAGTGTGAGCCATAACATAAGCGATTGATCAATCTAAGAACCAACGTACGTGGCGATGCGGTTCACCCGACCTTACCTCCGGATCCCACACACCTCTATTGTCAGTCCCCGTGCTAATCACTCAAGATTAACGCACAAACAAGCACATAATCACGGAAGCGTAAAATCGGGCTTAAAAATTTTCGAAAATAATTTGGGCCTGAACTCAAATCGTCATTCAAAATATCAATAATTAAAATACGAGTTAAATCAAACTCAAGAAAGCAGGTAACATAAAATCCCAAATAAGATACAGATCCCTATATACAAATAAATACAGGACATCCCTTGGTTCAATACATAATACAATATATAACTGGGACTCAAGGAAATGGGGATCGACCAGCTGGCGCTCCACTCGGTCCAGCTTGGTTACCTATAGATCCTGCAAATGGGTAACACAGACCCAAAGGACACAAAAGCAGGAAAAAGGAATACGAGATCAAGCCTCAGTACGAAGAGCCATCAGAATAGCAAATCATGCAACATGCTATAAAATCAATGATATGAATGCATGAGGCTATCAAGGAATCGGTAATCAAGACCAGTGTATCAACTGGCAAATCATCTCAAGTCGAGCCTCTATACCCACACAGTAAATCAACCGGGGAAATCATCGGTCCATGATCTTCAGGGCCCGTCATCCCATCACAACTCGGTGGTAGACGCTCGAATCCGACAGTCACCACTCCGATGATAGCGTTGGACTTTTCAGGCACGACACATCAGTCGGCCAGTCACAACGTGGCTCTCAATCGGGACATCAATCAATCAATCTGGCTCAATATGTATGCATGAATGCCATTCAACAATCAATTCTAAATGCATACAATAACAATACGTGAAAACAGAACATCAATAATCAAATCAGGTAAAGTATGTTCACGTAATTCAGCCAACAATACAACACAGAATTCATAACACGAAATATATCCATGTCCACGCTCAAAGTTGTTAGAGCTGCTCAATTCGTACCTCACAGCTTCAATCTACCTCAACAGATTCTCAAAGAAACGCCACAACTCCGCCTAAGCAAACTAGCTTTCTCCTGGCTTCCTCAACCCCGGTAGAAGCTATCCTAATCCTCAAATCCAAAAGCTAAAGAGAGCGGAAGAAGTCTTGGGTTCCACTTGGCGAAGATAATCGAACTACCCTGCTACTTCGCAATCCTCTCCAAGGTCGAACTACAGCCTCAAATGGGTAACAATCGAAAGAGCAAGACACAAGGAGCTCAGCGCCACCAAAATCATACAAAACAACGGCTGGAATCGACAGAAATCTAAGGAAGAAATGTTCTGTTGAACAGTAGCTATCGAGGGTTTCGAAGATGAAGATAAGAAATATCGGGTGGAAAATAATCTAAGTGTTGCTCAACACTTGCATATATAAATCTCCATACAACAACTATTGTTCCCCTAAACCAGTCGTCAGTTAATGCCACAGTAGAGATCTTACAACTGAATCCAATGCTTTCTCTCAATGGAAACAGCCGACACCAGCAGACGTTGCATTATAATTACACAACATCAAACGACGCCGTAGCAACTAATCAAAACGACGTCGCAGCACTCCAACAGCTGAGGACAAATCTCTCGCGCAACGACCAACAGCTGAGCAACTAATCAACTCAAATGACGTCGTAGAGGGATACGACGTCATTTTGAGAGTTGATCTATTGAAAGAAGTTCATACAGCTCCTTACTTAGTACATACCGGAAGTACTAAAATGTATAAAGACCTCCAGAAGTTGTACTGGTGGCCAGGAATGAAGAGGGATGTTGCTAGATTTGTAGCTGAATGTTTGACGTGTCAGCTGGTGAAGGCTGAACATCAGCGACCAGCTGGATTACTGAAGCCACTGCCTATTCCAGAATGGAAGTGGGAGTGTATAGCAATGGACTTTGTAACTGGTTTACCAAGAACTGTTCAAGGATATAACTCCATCTGGGTTATAATTGATAGACTCACTAAGTCTGCTCATTTTTACCAGTCAAAACAACATACGAGGTGAGCAGATATGCAGATTTGTATGTAAAAGAAATAGTGAGGCTTCATGGTGTTCCAATTTCTATTATATCAGATAGGGATCCAAAGTTCACATCAGCTTTTTGGAAAAGTTTGAATAGAGCTATGGTTACAAAGTTGACCTTTAGCACTGCGTTTCACCCCCAGTCCGATGGACAATCTGAAGGATGATTCAGATTTTAGAAGACTTGCTCAGAGCATGTATTGTGGATTTTTCAGAAAGCTGGGATCTGAAGTTGCCACTGGTAGAGTTCGCCTATAATAACAGTTTCCAGGCTTCGATTCAGATGGCTCCATATGAAGCTCTCTACGGTCGAAAGCGTAGAACACCAATCCATTGGGATGAAGTTGGTGAAAGAGCTGGTTTAGGACCAGACGTAGTGGAGCAAACAGCAGCAGCTGTTTGAAAGATAAGAGAAAGAATGAAAGCTGCTCAAAGTAGACAGAAAAGTTATGCAGATAATCGAAGAAGGGAACTGAATTTTGAAGTGGGTGATCACGTATTTTTTAGAATTGCTCCAATGAAAGGAGTAATGCGTTTTGGGAAGAAAGGAAATCTTAGTCCAAGATATATTGGACCATATGAGATCTTAGAGAAGATAGGAACACTCGCCTATCGATTAGCACTGCCTCCACAATTGTCAGCAGTGCATAATGTTTTCCATGTATCAGCTTTGAGGAAATATATTCCCAACCCTTCGCATGTGCTAAGTCATGATCCAATTCAATTAGCACCAGATTTAAGCTATGAAGAAAGACCAGAAAGAATTCTCCTCCGAGAAATTAGAAAACTAAGAAACCGTAGTATTCCTATGGTTAAGATATAATGGTCTAATCAGTCGGAGCGAGAAGTAACTTGGTAAACAGAAGTTGTATGCTTTCCCTATACCCACATTTGTTTGGTACGTAAATTTCGAGGACGAAATTTCAATAAGGAGGGTAGAGTTGTAACGGCCCAAAATCCATAAGACCACATTTATGCATTTTATTAATTTCATGGGACAAAATGGCAATTTTAAATGTTATGCATTTGCTGATTTCATTGATTTCAGAAAATAAGATGCGTCGCGGCTGGTTCCAGCATATGACTCCAAGAGTGATACATGAGCAGGTTTAAATCGATTGAAAATATCTTTAAGGAGGACAAATGATTTCTTTTGAAAAAGGTTTGGTGTTTTACAAATTTAAATGATATGAAGGGAATTTTACTAAAATTTCACAACTTGGTTGAAGTGTGTTATGCTCTGTAAACATAACACCTTGCCACTAATCCCTTCCATATAAATAGCAGTTTTTAAAGCAATATCATTATCATTTGCATAGAAAATCTTTAGTGTTCTTCAAAATATTTTCCAGAGGAGTTCGTGTATTGTTCAGGGAGAAGATTCTACCGGAATTAACCACGGTTGCAAAGCTTTGTTAAAGCAAGTAAAAGCTGATCTTTGCTACACCGTTTAAAGCTTATATTGGTTTTATTCATTTATGGATATGATTGCTTGTATGTTTAAGATATGTTGAAATTCATGTTTAAAATGATTTACGCATGAACGAAGGAAAGAAATATTGGGTTCAAAATGATGTTTTTATTCTTCCAAGTGTTTTCCAGAAAAATATGAATACTGGTGATTCGAGTTTGATTCAGGTATGTTCATAAATGTTCTTCCTTCTGGTGAATGGTAACATTGGAATTTGACGCTATGTAATCGGATGTTGTAAATCGAATCAGTATAAAGTCTGGTTTGATAGATAACAGCTGATAGCGTAGCTGTCGTTTTGATGTTGCAACACCAAGTTTAAAGTCAGCTTTTGGTTTCGAGAATTTCTCACATCAGCTGTTAGTTTGTTCATCAGCTGTTGCATCAGTTTTCGTAAACAGCTGTTGTATTGTTGAGTCATCAGCTGTTAGTTTGTTAATCAGCTGTTGCATTGTATTGATGTATCCAGTAGTTGCATTATTCATTTTCAGCTGTTGCATCGTATCGTAACCAGCTGTTGCTTTAATTTGTATTTAACCGTTGGTTTGTTCAATACCTGAAAGCCTTTGTATAAGTAGTGTTGACATCTGAGTTGACCAACTTAGTTGCGTTGACATCTGTTTGACCAGAACCAATTCGTTAACAGCTGAGTGACCAATTCTCTTCATAGTTACAGCTGTTCACTATTCAAACAGTATCCCAAGCCACATTTGTTTCTTACGCTAACGACGCCGTTTCATTTACTACGTTTGTTTCAAGTATTTAAAAATATTCTTGCAGCTGTTTTACGATAAACGTGAACAATGAAGATCTGTTTTATTTCAAAGTACTGATCCATTTTGTTACGACTGATTTCATTTCAGCGATGAGTTTCAGCTGTCGAATTCGATACTCAGTAAAGCTTTCAAATGGGAAGCGAGAGTTTTAAATGATGGAACCCGATGATGTTTAAGGAGATTTCAAAGAAAGAAAGGATGTTAAAGGAACAAAAAGTTATTTTAAGGTTTATGGCATAGATAACAGACGGTCACAAGGAGAAGGGTGAGTAGTCGTCCAGATGTCGGCTGCCCTTTCATATGAGCTATATGCTAAAACTGATATCGGAAGTCATTTTGATAAAAGTACAACACGGACCTAAGTAGAGATTCTAAGCCATAATCAAACGAAAATGATATTAATGATGAGATCTGGGCTATTACCCCCTGTCTCCAAGTTTATGAAAGAAAGAAATGTTTATGAAACGTTTAATTGTATTGGATTCCTACCCCCTGTCTCCAAGTTTATGAAAGAAAGAAATGTTTATGAAACGTTTATGTATTGATGATTCCTACTCAAGTTATGTATGTTCAGATGTCTGCGTGCGTTAAACGAAATTGTTATTACTCAGATTTTATTTGCTGAGTGTGTAATCGGATGTTGCTAGTTAAATCAGTATAAAGTCTGGTTCGATAGGCAACGACTGATAGCGCATTCGTCGTTTTGATGTTGCAACACCAAAGTTAGTCATCAGCTGTTGGTTTCATTGTTCATCAGCTGTCAGTTTGTTCATCAGCTGTTGGAGCGAACATGAGGTGAAAACTGATAGCAGCTGCTGGGTGTTGTGTTTATCAAAGGCCAGCGTTTTCCGTGTCATAGCTGATGTTGTATTGTATGTTAGGCATCTGTATTAGATCAATTACAACAGTTGTATATTCAAACAGAATTTCATATGTTGTAACTCGCAATTGCAATATATATAATAGAATCTGTTTTTCCGCAAAAATGTTTGTCAGTAGTTGGCGCGCAAGTGTATACGTGTTTGTCAGCTTTTGAGTTCGTGTTTCAATTACTTTTTAAGTTATAAGGAATACAACTTATAACAATTTGTCTTTCAGCTCTTCTTTTTATTTGAAAATTTTTGTTTACCCCAATTCGTGATTCCTGTGGGTTCGGGTGTCACAAGCTCACATCCGTACCTCAAATCTTTGTGCAACAATTACTACAAACGGGGTCCAAGCAACGCAGATCCACCACTTGCTAAGCCAACACAAGCAACTGCTCACGGACCGAAGCACAGAAAAGCAACAGCTGGGAGCTACGAACTCAACCAGCGCTATCCTACCCCATCTAACTCAACAGAGAGCTCTAAACAACACAAGGCAGGGTCTGAACACTTACCCCAACAAGCTAGGACGGAATCCGATGCTTATGCTAACAGACTACAAAAGGAAGATGTCTTTGTACACCTCACCAGCTTCAAGCAAACGTCCGAAAGCAATATCCAAAGGAAGCGTCTCAACAAGAGGAGTCCAACGCTATCACTCTTACTTCAATCGGAGCTGTCTACCGTCGGCAATTGAAGAAGATAAGATTCGGTAAACAGTAACTAGGGTATGGCAAAAAAGCTTGCTATCGAGAAATATTCTAAGTGTCGGGAAGCAATAATAGAGAACAAGGCCAAGCTCCCTCTTAAATCTCACTGCTGACAGAAACTGGGAACAGATCCACCGACAACTTAAGCTATCACAACTGATATTCCCGCTCACAAACAGATCTTGCAACAGATCTCACTCTACGCCAAAACAGCGATCACTACTAACTCAAACGATGTCGCAGAGAACTACTGTCGCAACTAGACACATCACCCGCTACTCACTGCTGAATAACTAACCAACATCTGTTCGCAAAACAACAACAGATCTCTCACACAGCAGAGAGCTAACACAACTCGCTGCTGATTCTTCTTCGCTAATCCAAAATGCTATCGTTCCAACTAATCCAAACAACGACGTACCAACTAATCCAAACGACGGCGTACCAACTACGCACTGCTGAATCACGCTAGCGCACTCTCTACTGCTCGGCGATAACAGATCTCGCTACGACTGCTGAACAAAACCACACAGCGACAACTGCTGACGTCACCACTGCTGAACGCTAACATTCAGCGATGACCCAGCACTCACTACTGAACAGATTCCGCGCCAAACTCTAACTCTCCAGAACTGTTCTAAGGACTAAAACGAAACCCGATAGCTTCTCCAAGCCTAACAACTCAAAGCTGATCTCAATAAAACCCGATTAATTAACTCAATTAATCTTATCAGCTTTTGGGTCTCACACTATGAGCGGAGTGGGTAGCACACCTCATGAGTTAGGCAACAGCAGGTTGAGCTGTGTTTGCATTTGGTGCCGTGTGATGAGAGGAGTGGGTAGCTCCCATATACTCACACACCCCGTGGCCACTGTTATTCAGTTGATTCGTATCGGTTCTTGACCAGCTTTGAGTTTCTGGCTCCTTGACATTGGTTGTAGCCTTCCGTCTGTATTTATCTGTTCATGCATAGCATTTGCATATTATCTATTGCTTTCCATTTGCTAGTTTTTCTGTTGCTCACCGTACTGGGGTTTGACCCCATGTCCCTCTGGGGCTTGGTATTTATTCGCCTGTGTATATGTTTCAGGTTACCATGGTTATTCAGCTGGTCGTGGATTTGACCCAGCTAAAGGTGCCGTAGGAGGTGGTTAGAGTGTCCCAGTTAGCATATAGCATATATGTATAAGCACTATTAGTCGGGGAGTGCCCTATGCCTTATTGTATTCTGGTTGCATTCTGTAGTGCTTGTATCTGTTGAATGATGTACTGTTGTACTGAGTGATTGTAAACTGGGATATTTTGAGTATTGCGATATTTTAAATTATGTAATCTTTCAGTCAGGCCAAAAGCGATAATTTTAACCACTATTGTATTGCTTCCGCTATTGTTTGTGTGGTTTTACTCTGTGATTGAGCACGAGGCCTGAAAAGCTGCAGGTCGTGATTTCCAGCCGAGTTGAGCTTTGTTTCATATTTGTAACTCTCGTGTGGTTTTTGTGAAAACCCGAAAATTCAGCTTCGAACAGTAACCACCGACAACATAGGCTCAAAGCTGTTTCCCACTCAGATCTGAGTACCACTCCATATCTGAACCTTACACTATAACAGATCTGAACTTCCTTCAAAACGACGTCTCACCGAAGTCCAATATTCACTGGTACACGTCACCCGTTAGTACCAAATCTTCTATCGCAAAACGGTGTCGCACTGCGATCTAGATCTGATCGACCGGATCTCACACAAATACTAACCATCGCTCACTAATACCCAACACGATGTCGCACTGCCTTCCAATCTAGATAACCCGAAACCGGTCTACGCTAAACTACAAACCACGTCGGTCCACACAGTACTAACAACGCGCGCATCTCAAATATGAATTCTGCCAAACGACAGCGTTTCGCTACCCACACAGGACATTAGCAAGCAAACCTCGAATACTTTGCGACAACCAGATTTGACCTCTAACCTTGATTCCAATCAACCAACACCAAAGCCGAAGTCACCAATCAGCACTTCTCAACTCCCCGAATCTGATTACTACCTCACAATACCCTCGAACTGTCCAGAGCTGTTACCAATAGAAACCCGATACGCTTACCAAGCATACCAGCCCAAAGCTGGTCCATCCCAGATCTGTTCGCACCAAATCTGGTCTATACTGAACTCGATTAATTAACTTAATTAATCCAATCATCTTTCGGATCTCACACATACCACTTTGTCCTCTTATTCAAAGAAAACCTGTCACACCAAGATACAGTAGTCAAGCATGATCCAAGCTGACTCCAGCACATCTTAGCTTACCAAACTGCATAGTCACTCACGATCAGCAAAACTCCAAGATGCTACTCAGCTCAAGACGTCCTTCTCACTCCAAAGTTGGAATCTCAACTCATCACGAACCACAACAACACACTACCTAATCAGATAGCGCTACTCACCTCAAGAGCCTAAGGTCAGCTCATGATTCCCATCCGAAGATCCCATCTAAGCTGGTCCATCATACTTCGACTCCAAGGCCTCACTCGCTGCACAAATCAGCCTAACACCAGCGTCTGAAGGATAGACTCGTATCCGTTTCTCCAAGTACAGTTCCTATCCCACTGGTTCAGCAGCAACATCGACTAGTCTATCGTCGAACACTCCTCAATACATCGGGCGCCAAATGGTAAAGAGCTCTAGGAATCGGGTCAGTTCTTGTCACCAACTCCAAGCTGGAATTCACTTCTCTCACTCCGCAAGAAAATCCAGGAACCTCATCCAGAAGGACATCAGGGAACTAATGATCAATGGATACCACCAACACCTTCTCCTCAATACAGCTATACAGCTCAGCACTATCTCACGGGACAAACTAACTCACAACGGCGAGAGTATCAAAAGACACCACATCACACAAACAAGGCGGGGTAGACTCAACCCACACTCAAGGACAACAGAGTAGAAACACACGTGTGTGATGTTCTCGTGTCAACACAAAATGCATGCACGATAATCCAAAAGCAAAACAAGTACCTACGATCACTTATCCGGAAAATAGTCAGCTTGCTCCCTCGACAATGCATTCACATGAGCCCGCTGAGGTCCCGAGTGCTGAGATTGAGAAGGTCCTCTGAAACTAGACGCTTCAAATGGCTGAAAACCTGATTGTTGGGGCTAAGCAAGGGGATGTAGTATCCACGAAGCATCACCAGAAGGACCCTACTGCGATAGGTTAGAACGATGTCCTCTTGCAGAACACATCCTCGAAAATGTCCAGTCTGCCCACAAGTATGGAAAGCGCCCAGCACTCCCTGACACTGCGAAGTCAGATGCTTGCCACCACACTGACCACAAGTCACTTTTCTCAAACCCGCTCCACCAGAGCTGCCCGAATCGGAAAAGCTCTAACCGGTTCTCTTGAACTGTTTTCCTCTTGGCCTGAACCTCTGACGGTTCAAAGATTGTGGCGCCTGAGAAGGCTGGGTAGGAGGCACCCCAGACGACACAGGAGAAACATTTTGTCCAGCACTCCGTTGAACCCGATCTCGTCTGTTCGAGAGACTCTCCTCAATGTCTGTATAACTAACGGGTTGCCCCAAATATAATCAAGCAAAAGGCATACCAACAATAATAATATTACCCGTAACTTCTGTTCTATTTGGATATGCCTGATCTACCGTCATCACGCATACTCTGCTGGTCAAAATCTGCTTCAATTGGGGTAATTCCTTAACAAAGTGATCTGGAGCACCGCACATGTAGCACACACCCTGTCCAGCTCTACATTGACCAGCATGATTCTTGCGACATTTGGACAAGATGGTTTGTTTCTTATCTTTGGAACTGAGTTTAGTGGTTGAGGTTGTTGCCCTTGGTGTTTCTGCAAATCAGTCATTGGTCGCTTGTATGACCTCTGGTCTCTGAGGTAAAAGGTCTGGATCTTCTGTTTGTTCCTAAACCTCTTCTGAGGATCCTCCTGGCTAGATCCTCGGCCTGAAGATTGACCACTCCCCTGACTCGATTGTCCTACCAACTGCTCTAACGGTGGGGCCATTCTTGCTAAAACGCATGCATTTCCTCTGAGATGGCGTCTTCGATGGTGCTGTCCTTTTTCCCTCTACCTCTACCTCTACCTCTTCCTGACATATCTGAACTCAAGACCAAATCCACGACATTAACATCAAGAAGGGATGCTTTAAACTTTAAATTAAACTTTACTCTATAATACTGAAAATAAAACTCACAAAATGGAGAAAAGTGACCGACGAGAACTGTCTCAGACTGGAGGCAAGTGTGTATCTCAAGGATCATGCTATGATACCAAGTTGTGGCACCATAGTCCACCACTTTTCAAAATGATCTCTAAAGTACGAAGAAAAGCATAAAATTGTTTTTCAAATCTAGGATCTGGAAGAAAGGATACGATTCGGGGATGTTTGTGCAATTTAAAGAACGATTCAGCTTACACATAAAAATATCAGGGATTGTGATGGTACGAACTGCTAGTAATTACTTAAGCTGATCTCACTCAGGTTGTGAAATAATGATCATATTAAGGTCGTTTGGACGTTCAACGCAAAATAGCTTGTGGGCTATAACAGATTAGAGCAAAATAGATCGGAGCACAAAACAACTTGTGGGCTGGAACATCTTAGAACAAAATAGAACGGAGTGTGAATAATAATATAGATAGCGTTTAATACAAATCGTTCGCAATCAATTTAGAAACAATTCGAAATGAGATGTATAATACAACTTCATTCAGAGATACGACCTATAGTAGTAAGGAAACGTTGGCTCATCGATAAACACAATTCCCCGATCTGGTTCAGCTATCGTCTTCCAGCTCTCACTGAACATCCTCACCTGTACTTAGGAAATCTAGTGAGCCTAGGGACTCAGCAAGTAAATCTGGTAATAGCAAAGGCAGGAAGTACAGGCATGGAAAATATCTTTTACTGTAAACTGAAAGCTCGTAAGCTGATAGAACAGTAAACTGGTAAACTGAAAATTGAGAAAGCATAAACTTAAAAGTTTTAACATACTTTTATTAAAGGAAGTAAGCATTAACATAAAGTTTTCTCAATACTAGGGTTGTAAACAACCCTGTTCTTATTTTCTTTCGTGTTATGGCGCAGAAGCTCTCCATAGGTCAGTTCGCTTGATCAAGATATCATATGTATACAGGCTCTGGGGAATAGATCCGGCACTATGAGAAGGGGTATATAGGTTCGTCAACCCATAGTCCTTGTCCTTCCTGCTTTGAAGGGGTATATAGTTCGTCAACCATAATCCTTGTTCTTCCTATGAAGGGACACACCGATTCGTCAACCAGCTTACTCAACCTCCCTATGCTGACCATCTGATAAGTTTGTCATAAATCAATTAAAACTTTTGAAATCTACTTCCTTAAAACTTATGATATATGAAAAGGAAACTTCTGTCATCTCTCCTTCGTCGCCTTTCCATATATCATTAACATTTCTCTGCTGAAACTTCTTAAACTGCTTTCTAATCTGAATAAGATCGCTGGTCAGTTCGCTTGATCAAGATATCATATGAATACAGGCTCTGGGGAATAGATCCGGCACTATGAGAAGGGGTATATAGGTTCGTCAACCCATAGTCCTTATCCTTCCTGCTTTGAAGGGGTATATAGTTCGTCAACCATAATCCTTGTCCTTCCTATGAAGGGACACACCGATTCGTCAACCAGCTTACTCAACCTCCCTATGCTGACCATCTGATATGTTTGTCATAAATCAATTAAAACTTTTGAAATCTACTTCCTTAAAACTTTATGATATATGACAAGGAAACTTCTGTCATCTCTCCTTCGTCGCCTTTCCATATATCATTAACATTTCTCTGCTGAAAATTTCTTTAAACTGCTTTTCTAATCTGAATAATATTGCTAAAACAGATATGGTTCGCTGTTTTAAAACTTATTTGACATTTGAAAGCTACTCGGAGTACATCGAAGCTCAATCAAAGAAGAATCTTGGATCAGCTCAGGCTATAGGAACAAAGAACAAATAGCAGATCTCTAAGCTGAAGAATTATGACTTGGAATTGGGTATAACTTAGAAAATATTAGAGTTATACCTTTGAATCGAAGCTAAGGAAAGAAGAATTAAACTTGAAATTACGGTATCAGTCCAAAATGGACCTAAGCTGAATCAGCTCGGAGTATGAACAGCACATGAGCGTACTGGCTCAGAACAGAAAATTAGCTCTGGGCTGTTTTGTGAGACCCGAAAGCTTATTGGATTACTGGAGTCAATTAATCGATTTTTGGATAGACCAGATTTGGCGTGAACAGATCTGGGATGAATAAGCTTTGAGCTGGTATGCTGGGTGAGCGTATCGGGTTTTCCTGTATATTTGTGTTTACAGCAGATCTGGACAATTGTAGAGTTCTGCGAGGTCGTAGGCAGATTTGGAGAGTTGATAAGTGCTTGTTGGTAACTTCGGATTTGGCTTTGTTTGATTGTAATTGAGGCTAGTGGTGAAATCTGGTTGTCGCAAAGTATTTTGAGTTTGCTAATGGATATCCTGCGCGGGTAGCGAAACGCCATCATTTGGAGGAAACCAGATTTGAGATGCGTAAGTTGTTAGCACTGTGTGAACCGGCTTGGTTCGAGAGCTGGTGTAGACCGGTTCCGGGTTGCTTAGATTGGTAGGCAGTGCGATGTCGTTTTGGGTATCAGTGAAAGCTGGTCAGTGTTGGTATCAGATCTGGTCTTTCGGATCTGGGTGTTTTGGTTAGGAGCGATACAAAGTTGTTTATAGAGACACGTGTATAATTAGTTGGATTGTGGTGCGACGCCATTTGGTAGTAGCGCGCTGAATCGTATGGTCCAGATATGGAGTGATACTCAGATCTGAGTGGGTATCAGCTTTGAGCCAATGTTGTCGGTGGTTACTGTTCATCAGATTTGGGAAATTTAAGTTGTATTTATAGAAGACTTTGACCATTCGAACGTGACATTTCCCGACATTTAGAAATATTTCCCGTAACCTTACTCTGTCGCATACCCTAGTTACTGTTCACCGAACCTTATCTTCTCCGATTGCCGACGGTAGAAGACTCAGATTGGAGAAAGAGTGGTAGCGCTGGACTCCTATTGCCAAGGCGTTTCTTCTTATACCTCTTTCGAAGGCTTGAGTTAAGCTGGAATAAGATCGCGAAAGAAGCTACCTTTTGTAGTCTGTTAGCATTTCGGCAGATTTGCTTTTTCGTTCAGGTAGTGCTTTCGAGTAAGAGCTAGATCCTACCTTATGCTTCGTTTAGAGCTGTCTGTTGTGCTAGAAGGGTAGGATATAGCTGGTGGAGCTCGTAGCTCCCAATTCATAGTTCTGTGCTACAGTCCATGAGTTTTGTTGTGTTGTTTGTCCAAGCAGGTGGCAGATTTGAGTTGCTCGGAACTTTGTTGTGGTAATTGTAGCTCAGAAAGCCAAGGTACGGATGTGAGATTATGATTACAACTTTGAGATGGACATGTTTATAAAAGACGTGTGCTGTTATGTTGAGCAGTGTGTATGTTGTTATCCCTATGCCGTTGCTTGCATCTGTCTGTGCATATTATCTTGCAAGTTGTTATTATGCATACACGCATGTTGTAATGACCGGGATTATGATATTAGACTTGATGATTTCAAATTTTCAGACTTTAGCTTTTGAGGAAGTTTGGTTGATGATTAGGATTTCTTCTGGAAATGTTGCATTTCAAGTTGAAATTCTTTCGAATGAAATCGGGTTGAAATTCGAAGTTGAATTGGTGAATTTCGGTAGGAATCTACTGTCCAGGTGTTTTGGTGAAAGCTGGTAGAAGACGACCAGTTGTTGATGATACAGGAGAGATACACGGTTATTTTGAGAAAACCAGTCGTTGCGTTGATTAGTAGTGAGGGATTTCTTGCGACTGGGTAACCAGCTGTTGGTGAGAGGAATCAGTCGCTGGTGAGAAGCGACGTCGTTTTATGGAGGTTAAAACGCAGCGTTTTGAATGAAGTTGGTGTTGATCAGCTGATAACAGAGAGTATGACGTATTCATTACGACGTCGTTTAATTATATCGCGCGACCAATCGCTGATGCTGAGGCGACTTCGTTTTGTTAAGTTGAAACTCAGCGTGTTGATTGTAATTCTTGTGGCAGCTACTGGCAGCGATGGTGACGTATCCCATACGTCATCGTTGGGTGATTTAGTGAAACCAGCTGTTGACAGAAAAGATGACGCGATTCTTTATGTCATCTGAATTGTTTCGCGTTTCAGCAGTTGGTCAAGTTGAGAGAATCTGTCATCAGTTGTTGGCACGCCGCAGCATCGTTTTAATTAGTTGATGCGACGTCGTTTTGAGGCGTGAAGATAAATGCAACGTCTGATGGTTGCTGCTGGTTTTATCAAAAGGAAAAGCTAGTATCTGTGGAGAGTAAACGTTGGTTTCTGTCGTAAGATACCTACTGTAGCAACGTCTGCCTATCTAGAACAGCAACTGGTGGAATTTAAACAATAGTTGAGGAATCTGGTTAGAGATATGTATGAATACAGGAATCTGTTTCAGACGGTGTGTGCATAACTTATTTTGGTCGATAACTACTCAACATGACACGTGGAATTCATAGATATTGTATGGAACTCTGCAGAAAACATGATCTTCTCCTATAAATTAGAGTGAAGTCAAATCTTTGTAATTTTGCTACAGACACCAGAATTCGATTCTGTGACGGGTTGAAATTCGAAGTGAATTGGTGAATTTCGGTAGGAATCTACTGTCCTGGTGTTTTGGTGAAAGCTGGTAGAAGACGACCAGTTGTTGATGATACAGGAGTGATACACGGTTATTTTGAGAAAACCAGTCGTTGCGTTGATTAGTAGTGAGGGATTGCTTGCGACTGGGTAACCAGCTGTTGGTGAGAGGAATCAGTCGCTGGTGAGAAGCGACGTCGTTTTATGGAGGTTAAAACGCAGCGTTTTGAATGAAGTAGGTGTTGATCAGCTGATAAAATAGAGTATGACGTATTCATTACAACGTCGTTTAATTATTTCGCGCGACCAGTCGCTGATGGTGAGGCGACTTCGTTTTGTTAAGTTGAAACTCAGCGTGTTGATTGTAATTCTTGTGGCAGCTACTGGCAGCGATGGTGACGTATCCCATACGTCATCGTTGGGTGATTTAGTGAAACCAGCTGTTGACAGAAAAGATGACGCGATTCTTTATGTCATCTGAATTGTTTCGCGTTTCAGCAGTTGGTCAAGTTGAGAGAATCTGTCATCAGTTGTTGCCACGCCGCGGCATCGTTTTAATTAGTTGATGCGACATCGTTTTGAGGCGTGAAGATAAATGCAACGTCTGATGGTTGCTGCTGGTTTTATCAAAAGGAAAAGCTAGTATCTGTGGAGAGTAAACGTTGATTTCTGTCGTAAGATACCTACTGTAGCAACGTCTGCCTATCTAGAACAGCAACTGGTGGAATTTAAACAATAGTTGAGGAATCTGGTTAGCGATATGTATGAATACAGGAATCTGTTTCAGACGGTGTGTGCATAACTTATTTTGGTCGATAACTACCCAACATGACACTGGAATTCATAGAGATTGTATGGAACTCTGCAGAAAACATGATCTTCTCCTATAAATTAGAGTGAAGTCAAATCTTTGTAATTTTGCTACAGACACCAGAATTTGATTCTGTGACGAGGCTTTAGAAGTGATAATTGAAGTGGTTCAAAACAGAGATAAACGAAGGTATAATTTGACATTGAGAATCAGG
>KQ991111.1:90114-100201 GCA_001598015.1 Dorcoceras hygrometricum | reverse complement strand
AAACATGAACTTTAAACATGTCAACAATAAACAGGCAAGCAGATCCATTAAAACACAATATATGCTTCAAATGGTGTAGATAAAGATCAGCTTTTACGTGCCTTGATTTGAAGCTTTGCAACCACAGCTAGTTCCTGCAGAATCCTCCCTTTTGAGCAACACACAACTTCTTTTGGAAATTTTCTTTGAAGAACACTTTAAAACTTTTCTTTGCAAATGATTCAAATCTTACTTTAGAAACAAGTATTTATATGAAAGGGATTAGTGGCAAGCTACTTGAAAAGTCAAGCATGACACACTTCCAAAATTTAGTAAAATTCCCTTCCTATCATTTTTAATTTGTAAAACACCAAACCTTTTTCAAAAGAAATCATTTTACCTCCTTAAAACATTTTACAATCAATTTCAAACCAATTTGTGCATTGCTCTTTGGAGTTACCTGCTGATACCAGCCGCAGCGCATCACTACCTGCTGAAATCAACAATTCAGCAGATTCATAATATTTAAAATTGCCAATTGGCCCATATGATTTATAAAATGCATAAATGTGGTCCTATGGATTTTGGGGCGTTACAATGTATGCTTTACCAGTGCGTGTGTCCGTGTCGACTTCGGGTCCACCAGCTGTAGAAACCCTTTCATCTCCAGCTGGTGTGATCATGATGGGAGTGGGTTGAGACTCTGCGTGATCATCAATAGGGGACGACACCTTATTGTTTCTTTTCGTTCGATGTTTCTTCACAAAGTTCTTAATTGGAAGAGATACAGTAGATCTGAGTCCGATGACTCAACCACCTGCTTACGCTTGGTACCACCTCTTTTCTTTTGCACACCCCACGGGCGGGAATCCAAGTCTGAGTTGGTCTGAGACGAGGATTTTGCTGGAGCAACTTTTCTCCCAGCCTCCACGGTTTGGCTTGTCACCACCTTCTTCACCCGCTTCTTCTTTTTCTTATCCACCTCTGTCGTTTCTGCCTTCTTCTTTGTACTCACTGCCTTCTTCTTCTCTACAACCCTCGTTTCTTGTCCCACTAGCTGGGCTATATGCAACACACCACCCTCAGTATTACTCGCAGTATCCTCAGTTTGTTTGCTGGACTCACCAGCCAGACTTTCAGATTTTTCTTAACATACGTCACCACCGATTTGGTAGTTAGGACTTTCTGTGTCTGCATCTTGACTGATTCCCCCAGATCAGCCTTCACTAGATTTTCCAACAGAACACTAATTTGTATAGCATAACCTTGTGACTGCCTAGTAGGATTGTTCACCATAGCAAGTAAAGTATTGAAAAGAATTTGTGCCCAGTTTACCTTTAAACCGGCTGAAATGGCTACAATCAGGTCAAAATTCTTGCTGGTGACCATATCAAAGGATCCATCCTTCACACACGGCACTTTCGCCAAAAGATCGTGCAACAGGAGAAACTCCATCTTCATTTCTTTCTTTTTACTGGGTGCACAAAACGGCACATCGGAACCAGAGAATCGTCCTCTCATCTCAACCACTATTCTTTCGGAATCCAAAAACCCAACCATTCCCGTGGTTGGCAACCCAAAAGCTTCAGAAAAAATCTCTTTCGAAGGTGCCAATTTGCTATTGGCGACAGAACTTACAATCTTTCCCGTTATTACTTTCACGTTATCAAAGAACTCAAGCACAGCTGCCCCATAAACAGAACCAGTTGGTGCTTGAAATCCTTCCAGCACCATGGCCACCAGAGACTTGAACATACTGACCATCCCGGGAGCTCCATAGCGAGTACAGATTCGAAATCAACCTACAAAGCGTTAACGGAGAAAGAGACAGCCATTTATGATAAAATGGGGTTGGGAATATGGAATGAGTGAACAATTGCAATAAGAATGCAGTAGATTTGGTTGCAAGAGAGCTTGATTACGCGAAAATTTTTTAAAGCGTACTGTAAAAAAGTGAATGTAAATAGTTTTGTACGATCGGGGAGAGAGAAGGGTTTTTACTGAACACATGTCATTATCAAATTTAAAAGACATTTCAAATTCCAGAAAAATGACCGTCCAATTTAAAAACGTTTCAGAAGTAACTTAATCTTGACCGTTTGATTTTATGTACCAGCGCGGAAACAATAGATCAAACACCATGATAACATCACACATTATATGCCTCAAGCTGGACCAGACCGGCATGGTGCTAACCAGCTCGAAGACAACCAACAGACTGTTTAGTTATCTGTTTGACTCATATTGTTCCCCCTAAATATATGCATGAGGAACACAATCATGACATATCCAGGATACCTAAGATGTTTCTAAAGTAAGAAAACTTAGCGTCCGGCAGAGGCCTGGTGAAGTTATCAGCTACTTGCTGATCCGTTGGCACATGTTCCACCCGACATTTTTCTTGAGTACGTGGTCTCGAATGAAATGATGACGTATGTCAATGTTCTTGGTTCTGGAATGTAGTACAGGGTTTTGAGTGATCGGGATCGCACTAGTGTTGTCACAGAAAATAGGTGTCTCTTGTGCATCAACGCCATAGTCACGGAGCTATTGTTGAATCCATAGCATTTGAGCGCAACAGCTTCCAGCTGCATGGTACTCTGCCTCAACGGTGGATGTGGCTATTGATGTATGTTTCTTACTTAACCAAGATATTAATCTATCACCCAGAAATTGACAAGTCCCACTGGTGCTTCACCGATCAATCTTGTATCCTGCCTAGTCTACATCACTATAGCTAATTAAATTTAAACTTGAGTCTTTGGGATACCAAATCCCACGTTCTACGTGCCTTTTAAATATTTAATAATGCGCTTAACAGCCATGTAGTGTGATTGTTTTGGATCAGCTCGAAACCTAGCACACATATAGACCAAAAACATGATGTCTGGTCTGCTTGCAGTGAGGTATAAAAGTAAACCAATCATCCCACGATACATGGTTACCTCCACGGTAGTTCCAGCTTCGTCTTTATCCAGCTTGATGGAGGTACTCATGGGAGTAGCAGCTGCTGTGCATTTTTCCATATCAAACGTCTTGAGAAGTTATTTGGTGTATTTCACTTGATTGATGATTATTCCATCCTCAAGCTATTTTACTTGTAATCCGAGGAAAACCATCAGCTCCCCCATCATGATCAACAAGAATTTATCCTGCATAAGCTTGGAAAATTTTTCGCAAAACTTGGAATTAGTAGACCGAAGATAATATCATCAACATAGATCTGTACTAACAATACAGATCATTTTTCACAAATTTAAACAGTGTCTTGTCGACAGAACCAATAACGAAATCATGATCTATCAAGAACTTAGACAGAGCATCATACCAAGCTCTTGGAGCTTGTTTCAGACCATACAACACTTTATCAAGCTTGTATACATACTCTGGTCTGGTATGATTTACGAAGCCAGGAGGTTGTGTAACATATACTTCCTCGTTCAAGAATGCACTTTGACATCCATTTCATATACTTTGAAATTCTTGAATGATGAATATGCAAGAAAGATTTTGATAGCCTCATGTCTAGCTACAGGTGAGGAGGAATCTTCGAATTCTATCCCTTCCTCTTGCCTATAACCTTCCAGCCTAACCTTATTTCGAACTACATTTCTGTGGCACCCGAACCCAGTGTGTCACGGATTTTGGGGTGAAGTAAAATTTTGAAATAAAAAGAAGAGCTGAATAACAATTCGTTATAAGTTGTACTTCTTCTAACTTAGAAAAGTTTCGAAATACAAACACAAATCTGACATACACACATTCGGCGCCTAGTACTAAAAATTTGCGGAAAACAGATTCATATATATACTGCAAATGCGATATTACATATGAAATTCTATATGAATTTACTACTGTTGCAAAAGGTCTAATAAAGATGTCTAAGATAAAAGACAACAACATCTAAGACACGGAAAACTCTGTCCATAGATAAACACTTCACCTCCCAGATGTCTCAGCTTCCACCTTCCGCTTGTCCCTTAACTGTCTCACCCGCAACATTTTAAAAGCTAATGAGCGTAGGGACTCAGCAAGTAAAATCTGGGTAATAACAAAGTCATTTAATGCAGGCAGACATCTGAAAATTTACATAACTGAGTTTAAAGGAACTTCTTTTAAACATAAATATTCCTTCGTAAACTTTCTTAAAACATTCTTTCATAGATTGGATGCAGGGACAATAACCCAGATCCCTTCATTTAATTTCTTGTACTTTATGATTTATGGCTTAGAAGGTCTCCTTAGGTTCGTTGTGCACTGGACAAAAATGACTTCTGATATCAGTTCTTGCATATAGCTCATTGTGAAGGGGCAGTCGACATCTGGACAACTGCTCACCCTTCCGTTATGAAAGGGCAACTGACATCTGGACAGCTGCTCACCCTTCCTTTATGACCGTCTGTTATCTATGACATAAATCCTTAAAAAATTAACTTTCATTCCTTTAAATTCTTATCTTTAGAAATATTATTTGAAATCTCCTTTGAAAATCATCGGGGTTCACTTCTTTTAAAACTCGCTTTCCATTTTTAAACTTAATGAGTATCATATTTGACTACTGAAAAGTGATCGCTGAAATGCGAACAGATTTCTCTAAAGGAAATTGTAATTGAAAGTGAAATAGATTTCTCCACGAAATAGTGTTTACGAATAAAACAGATGTGATTGGTCAACTCAGATGTCAACGCAACTAGATTGGTCAACTCAGATGTCAATGAATAATCGTAAGCGACTCAGCTGTGAAGTGATAAATAATGTGAAATCTGACCAAACTCAGATGCGTAGCGAAAAAGAATATGAAATGAAAACTTCTGATATAAATATGGAATTTAGTCGCTAATATAGGAAACAAAGTCTGCTTAAGAACTTGGTGCTGCAACATCACAAACGACATCTACGATACCAGTTCTGCCTATCAAACCAGACTTAGTTTCTGATTCGACTAGCATCTCCGATTACATAGAGTCAAGTTCAGATGTTACCATTCACCATAAAGAAGAACATTCATTAACATACGTGACTCAAATCTGAACTCCTTAGTACTTTTAAACATCCTCAATCTTTCTTAAAACATTTTGGAAAACTTTGGAAGCATAAACATATCTTTGAACCCGATCTTTCTTTTCTTGGTCATTTGTAAATCATCTTAAACACGAACTTAAACATAACTTTAAACATACAGGCAAGCAGATCCATAAAATAAAAAAAAATAAATATATGCTCTAAATGGTGTAGCAAAGGATCAGTTTTTACTTGCCTTTGAACTGAGCTTTACAACGGCAGTTGATTCCTGCAGAGTTCCTCCTCCTCAAGCAATCACAACGAGCTTCTTTGGAAATAAAAAAATAAATATATGCTCTAAATGGTGTAGCAAAGGATCAGTTTTTACTTGCCTTTGAACTGAGCTTTACAACGGCAGTTGATTCCTGCAGAGTTCCTCCTCCTCAAGCAATCACAACGAGCTTCTTTGGAAATATTTGAGAGAACACAAAAGAGTTTTCTTTGTAAGTGAAAATAAAATTTTCCTTCAAAACAAGTATTTGTATGGGAGGGATTAGTGGAAGGTGAGGTGTAATCAACAAGCATGACACACCTTACCTAAAGTTATGAATTCTAGTAAAATTTCCCTCTCAATAATTTAGTTTTCAAATCTTCCAAATACTTTTTTTTTAAAAGAAACCATTTTGTTCTCCTTAAAAATTATTTTCAACAGATTTCTAAAATCAGCTTGTGTATTTTGCTTGGAGTGACATTTACTGGAACTTGCTACGTCGTACCTCATTTCTGAAATCAGTAAAATCATCTTTCATAAAATAGGTTATCAAACGTTTAAATTTGCATTTTCACCCTTGAAATAAATAAGATTCATATATATGGTCCTATGGATTTTGGGGCGTTACAACTCTACCCTCCTTATTGAAATTTCGTCCTAGAAATTTACTTACCAAACAGATATGGGTAAAGATTAAGCATATCAGCTTCTGTCTCCCACGTATCTTCTCGCTCAGATTGGTTAGATCATTGTATATTAACCATAGTAATACTACGGTTTCTTAACTTTCTAACTTCTCGAAGAAGAATCCTCTCTGGTCTGTCTTCGTAACTTAAATCTGGTGTTAACTGATTGGCTCATGGCTTAGCACATGTGAAGGATTAGGAATATACTTTCTCAAAGCTGAAACATGAAAAACTCTATGCACTGCTGACAGCTACGGGGGCAGTGCTAAACGATAAGCTAGCGTTCCTGTTCTTTATAAAATCTCATATGGTCCGATATATCTTGGACTCAGATTTCCTTTCTTCCCAAAACGCATTACTCTTTTCATTGGAGCAATTCTCAGAAATACATGATCGCCGATTTCAAAATTCAGTTCTCTTCTCCTATTATCTGCATAACTCTTCTGTCTGATTTGAGCGGCTTTCATCCGCTCTCTTATCTTTCTAACAGCTTCTGTTGTTTGCTCCACTACATCTGGTCCTAAACCAGCTTTGTCACCAACTTCATCCCAGTGAAGAGGTGTTCTACATTTGCGACCATAGAAAGCTTCATATGGAGCCATCTGGATAGATGCATGAAAAATATTATTGTATGCAAATTCTACCAATGGTAACTTTAAATCCCAAACTTATGAAAATTCCACAATACATTCTCTAAGCAAATCTTCTAAAATCTGAATCACCCTTTCAGATTGTCCATCTATCTGGGGGTGAAAGTCTGTGCTAAAGGTAAGCTTCGTACCCAAAGCTCTATGCAAACTCTTCCAGAAAACTGAGGTAAATTTCGGATCTATATCCGATACTATGGAAACTGGAACACCATGCAGCCTCACTATTTCCTTTACATACAAATGTGCATACCTGCTCACATCGTATGTTGTCTTAAGTGGTAAGAAGTGAGCAGACTTAGTGATTCTGTCTATTATAACCCAAATAGAGTTATATCCTTGAACATTCTTGGGTAGACCAACTACAAAATTTACCGCTATACACTCTCATTTCCATTCTGGAATAGGCAGTGTCTTCAATAATCTTGTAGGCCTTTGGTGTTCAGCTTTCACCAATTGACAGGTCAAACACTCAGAGACAAATCTGGAAATGTCTCGCTTCATTCCTGGCCACCAATACAACTTCTGGAGGTCCTTGTACATCCTAGTACTCCCCGGATATACAGAGTATAGGGCTTTGTGGGCCTTTGTCATGAGATCTGTTCTCAGCGTATCTATTTGAGGTACCCAAATTATTCCCAGATATCTGACTACTCCCCCTTCTGAAAAGTAGAGGTTGCTACCTCTCTCTTTATCTTGTTTAACCCACTTCTGGAGTTGCTCATCTTTTGGTTGTCCTCCCGAATCTGATCTATCAGATTTGACCTTATGGAGATATCTGCCAAAACCATATTACTACCACTGGGCACTACTTCTATTTCATACTTCTCAATATCATAGGCCAATGGTCTCTGAACAAAAAGCTGAGATAATCCAAGAGATTTCCTACTCAAGGAATCTGCCACCACATTGGCTTTTCCTGGTTGATAGCTGATTGTACAATCATAATCCTTTACCAGCTCTAACCATCTCCTCTGCCTCATATTCCATTCCTTCTGGGTGAAGAAGTACTTGAGGCTCTTATAGTCAGTGAATATTTCAAACTTCTCCCCATAGAGATAATGTCTCCAAATCTTAAGGGCAAAGACTACAGCTGCCAGCTCTAAGTCATGCGTAGGATAATTCTTCTCATGATCCTTAAGTTGTCTGGAAGCATAAGAAATCACTCTACGTTCCTGAATCAGTACAACACCTAGACCCATCTTATACGCATCTTTATAGATGACAAACTTTCCTTGATCGGATGGCTTGGTTATCATAGGGGGTTCTATTAGCGCTTGCTTCAACTTGTCAAAGCTGATTTGACATTGTGGAGTCCATTCATACTTAACCAGCTTTCTTATCAGCGAGGTCAAGGGGACAGCTATCTTAGAAAATCCTTGGATAAATCGCCTATCATATCCTGCTAAACCCAAGCAACTCCTTATCTCTGAAACAGATCTTGGTACTAGAGAGTTGTTGAGCGTGCGATGCAATTGTGTTGTGAAATCTGGTGCGCTAGTGTAGAGATCTGGTCGCAACGTGTTTTGGTTTAAGGTTTGAAACGCGGTCGTATAGATAAGTTGCTACGGCGTCGTTTAGTTAACGTTTGCGGGTGAGATCTGTTGTAGCGTTGTCTCCAGATTCCTCCAGCGTTCTTGTGTAGCGTTAGCGCTTGGTTTAAACGACCAGATTTCTCCGTGTTGTTACACGACGTCGCTTAGGCAGCGAGCGTTAGTTTGTTGTCCAGATTTCACCGCGGTTTTTTTGTAGCGAGCGTTGTGTTTGGTTTCCAGATTTCACCGTAGTGTGTAGCCTCGTTTTTTTTTATGTTAGCGTGTTTCCAGAGTATTATGGGTTGTAGAAATCAGATTTCACCGTGTTTTAGTGCATGAGTTATAGGTTTGCTTGTGAAATCTGTTTCTGTCGGTGGACTTTTTAACCAGATTTCATGCGTGTATAAATTGGAGCGTTGGCCTTCAATTATTGAGGAAACAGAATCCATACTTAGCAATTTCTCTCGACCTTCGTTCTCTGTTCTCAAACCCTCGGGTACTATTCACCATAGATTTTATCCGATGATACCCGTTGATTCCGGCCACTATTTTTCACGTTCGAGGTAGCGTTGGACTCCTCTTGGAAAGCTCTTTCAATTCGTACCCATTTTGGAAGGTATACTTGGCTGGATCGAAAGCTTGAAGCTGCTGTATTTTGGCCGTGCGTGTGAGGTCGCAGGTAGCTTTTGAATTTAGTTGTTGGAATCTTGTTATTGGCCTTATTTTAAGCTTCCTGTTAGATTGTGTGGCTAGAAAGGAAGGTTGATTTTGTATGTAAATTCCAGCCGTGAACCTTTAGTGGTTGGCCGTGAGATTTGTTGTATTTTTCCCTGATATCTGTGCACCGTGTATTTGGCAGACTTTGTGCAGGCCGTGATTTGCTACGTTCCTTCGAGGAATCCGTTTTGTAGTAATTGTTGCACAAAAGTATAAGGTACGGATTTGAACTTGATGTAGCTTGGAATTGGCGTGAGATATTATGCGTGGCTGGTGGGATGTTTCAGTGAACTTATCTGTGTATTGCTTGCTGAGCATTGGTGTTTATGCTAGTTGTTTCATATGAATTGCATACACGCATTTGTTCACGCATATTTCAGATCCCTTGTGTATCGTATTTTGCAGCCTTGTATCTTGTATTGCTGTTGTTGATTCTTACCAGGATGCGAGGGCGAGCGGCGATACCGCACTCTCATCTCCCTGCTGGGAACGTTAGCCACCATGCGCCGAGTGGTTAACTACCACAGTTCATGGGCGAGGAAACGGCAGGTTGAGTTGTTTGATGCATCTGATATTCGGGTGTTGTATCACGGCGAGTGGCTCATTACCACACTGTGAACATACCCCGTGGCCACTGTTGTTGCAGATTCTTGGAGCTGTGTTTGAGTTCCTTAGATCCCTTGTTGGTTGAGCCTTCCGTTGTTATCCGGGGTCTCATGCATAGCATCTGCATTTTATCTTATGCATTCTTTTAGCTTTATCTGTTGCTCTCCGTACTGGGGTTTGACCCCATGTCCCTCTGGGGCTTGGTTTGTTTCCTTGTTTATGTTATTTTCAGGGAACCTAGGTTTTACAGTTGGTCATGGCTTTAACCCAGCTGGTGGTGCCCCAGGAGGTGGTTAGCGTGTCCCAGTTGCGTATAGCATATATATATAGGTATCAGTTAGCCAGGAGGATGTCCTGCGCTTCGTTATTGTATCCCGTAGTTGGAGTTTGATACATGTTGTCGTTGGATGTTGTTATGCTATACTGATTCTGTTGTGGTTGGATTTTAAACTGTGATCGTATTTTGAGTATTCTTGTATTTTAAATTATATGTTTTAAACCGTCAGACCTAAACGCAAAAAAATTTTACCCGCTTTTTGATAAGCTTCCGCATGTATTTGTATGTTTTACTCTGTTTAGAGCACGAGGCCTGACAACTATCTTAGAAAATCCTTGGATAAATCGCCTATAATATCTGTGAAACAT
>KQ991111.1:0-21762 GCA_001598015.1 Dorcoceras hygrometricum | reverse complement strand
ATCGCCGCCGCCCGCCGGTCGTCGCCGCCGTCGCCCGGTTTTTCGCGTGATCGGACTTGTTTCGATCACCGCGACGAGGAGAATCAGTTCGTGCTAAAATCCGTCAAATCTTCTAGTGAAGATTGACGGAGGAAGATTGTTTCCATCGTGGACCTGATTGACGATCTACCGCTGCCTACCGTTTGAAGTGCCGGTTTCCTCGTGAAACTGGTCGGAGCCAGGTGCCTAGACGCCAGCAAGGTAGCAATTCGATAAACGCCCTATGAATGTTTATTCATTTTGAATGTATTGAACGTTTCTCGGGGCAACTTTTGATTTCCGCTGCGCCCCCGGGAAACGGGATCCGGATCCGCCATTGTATGCCAACAGGGATTCTTGGTAGGACTGGGAAAATTGGGAAGACTTCGCCCCTTGAACATGGGACGAAACCCTTGAACCACTTGCGGTCGAACCCGAGACCTACGGTTTTGAAACCCTTCCTCTATATCCATCGCCTTGTCCACCGCATCCGCACTCTTCCTCAGTTGGAAGGTATCCAGGCTCAACCTACGCTCATCATCATAGCGTACTCAATCAAACAACCCTATAATGTGCTGCAACCAGGACTCAGCATCGTAACTCCATTAAATGTTTGAGGATTCATCCACTGAAACCTCACCATAATCAATTCCATCTCGTCTACACGGGCTGCCAACACAACCACCTCATCATCAACCTGCCTAGCGTGCCTACGAGCGGGAACACTACGCTCCATCTCCTCATGCTAACCCTCAGATTCTATCGGGATCTGCCCTCTAGCTCCACCCCTACGTCTAGGCGGCATCTTACCAAGAACCAAGACAATTAGATCATACAGCAAACATAACACATAGTCAAGCACACGCAACAAGCGAAACAGTTCCTAGACTCAAGTGTGATCATAAGAATCGAGCTTATCCCAGTTTAAGCTCTGATACCAAAAAATGTCAGGTCCTGTGTACACAATAGAGATAGACACGCAAATAAAGACTACGGAATCATTTAAAAAGTGGCTAAAATTTTTCGCTTTTGGACTGAATTAGAAAACATAATTTAAAAGTACATTGATACTCAAAATATTGGTTTTACAACAACCGAAAAACCAAGCAACAAAAAATAACCATACAAGCAACGAGCAACCCAAAACCATACTCTCTCAAATCAGCAATAGAACATCAACACGGGACATTCCCCGATGACGATTCTATTACAAAATATAAAATATACATAACTGGGACACTCTATTCACCTCTCGGGACACCACCAGCTGAATCATCTCCAAGATCAGTTGAGAAACTTGGGTAACCTGTACAACACAAAGACAACCAAAACAACCAGCCCTAGAGGGACATGGGTCAAACCCCGGTACGGAGAGCAAACTAAAACAACAATTAAGACAACAACAAATACAAATGCACGTGCTATGCATGAGGACAGCAGGATACAAAGGCAGTAGGCTACAAACGAATCAGGAAGCCAAGGAGCTCAAGGACCAGCTCAGCGGATGTCAACAGATCACAAGAAGGAAAGTGGCCATGAGGTATGTTAGAGCGTGGTATCTATCCACTCGTCTCAACATACAGTACTAGAGCATAAACCAGATTACTAAACCTGATGTTGCCAAAGCTCATGAGAGCTTGGTAGCTATCCACTCGCCTCATAGCGGCTAACAACTAAACCAACAGGGAGATGAGGAGCACGGTATTTCCGGTTGTCCTCTATACAAGCCTCCTGGTACATACGGGTTAGCAAAATAGCAAACGACTAACAAGATATAAGCTCAACAAGGAAAATATTTGTATGCAGATACAACAGCTTGCAACCACTAGCACAGAACATACATATCCATGCATATCCCAAAGCGGAATACAAGCTCAAATCTGTACCTTAGCTTATGTGCTACAATTACCACAACAGGGGTCCCGAGTAACTCAGATCTGAAACCTGATAAGGCAACGACAACAACAACTCAGGGACAGTAAGCACAGAACTACGAACTGGGAGCCATTAGCTCAACCCAGTTCTATCCTACCCTTAGAACAAAATAGCTAGCTCTAAACGAAGTATAAGGTAGGATCTAACACTTACTCAAAAGCACTACCTAAACCAAAGAACCAATCGGTCGGAACACGAGCTGACAACGCACAACAGCTTCTTCGCGTTCTTCTTCTAACTCACCAAAGTCTCCAAAAGAGGTAGTAGTAGAAGCGTCTTGGCAAGGGGAACTCAATGCTACCAATCTTGTCCAATCAGAGTTGTCTACCACCGGTAATCGGAAGAAATAGACTACGGTGAATGTAAAGGGTTTGCTACAGTAGAGATACACATAAACCAGCTCGCAACCAAATATGTTTCTCAAAATGGCGTCGCACCACAAACCAGGTAGCTCATACACGGGTATCGTTAAATGGCGTCGCATCAAAACCTAGATCTGGACGACCAGCTCACACTCATCTAGATCTCACCTCATCCGATACTCATGAACCGTTTCGGTTTTCACTAAAACCACGAACCGACCGGTCTACACAGTATTACCAGATTTCACCCTCAAATATGGCTTCATCCAAAACGACGTCCCTCCACTATCAACTAGAAATATCTTGCGACGGCCATTCTTAAACGCTCAACCAACCAGATTTGATCGTTCTACGAACCAGACCAGAGATATTTCACTCGTGAACCAGCCAGTTCTTCTTCTTCGGGTCTATGCCAACCTCGATTGATTATCCAAATTAATGATTACGATTCAGATATCACAGATAGACTCTAGACGAGTGCACAAATCATTTAATTTTGACGCTGAGGTTGATCTGATGTTGGTTTCATCGAACACCACATGTGATGATTCTTCAACTGTAAGCGTCCTGGTGTTAAACACACTGTATTCTTGAATAACAGCTGAATATCCCCGAAATATACCTGCATCATATTTAACATCAAATGCTCGTAAGTATATTTTACCATTGATATGGATAAAGCATCTGCATCCAAACACCCTTAAATACGAGATGTCAGGTTTCTAGCATTCTAGATCTCATATGGAGTAACTCCATGTAGCTTTTTTATCATCGATCTGTTTTGAGTGTAGCAAGCTTTATTTACTGCTTCTACCCAAAATTTGTTTGAAATGCCAAAATCAGCAATCATAGTTGTTGCAGCTTCTTTTAAAGTACGGTTTCGACCCTTAGCCTACCCGTTTTGCTGAGGCGTTCTAGTTGCAGACAAGTCATGTTTGATTCCAATGTCATCTAGATAGGAGGATATGTTGAAATTTAAAAACTCTGTTCCTCTATCATTCCTAATCCAGTTGACATTCCAATATTGCTCATTTTGTAGACGTTTTAAAAGCTTGATCAGCTGGTCGGCTGTTTTTGATTTTCCAGCCCGAGTGTTATTTGATACTGGAGAATCACATTCGTTCATTGCTGATGCATTTGTTGTTGAGCATGGTTTGCGTATCACCCTTTTATGTGATGTTGTTTCTGTTGCGACTCTTGCCGGTGCGAGTCTATTCTCCCAATAGGTTGTGTTGAATGGCATACCTAGGTTCGGTGAGAATGTGCTGGCACATTTTATCCGGCTAGTTATGTGGGACTTCAATTGTATAGTAGGAATGGATGTGGCGTCTAGATTTATGGCCACTATGGATTGTTTCCATGGATTTGTGCGCTTTCGGCCCCAGTCTGGCGAGAAGTGGAACTTCTACGGCCAGGATTCCCAATGGAAGATTCTGCTGATTTCTGCTATGGAGATGTTTGGCCTTTTATCGTTATAAAATTCAGGATTCATGATCTATGCTTTAGATGCATCCCCGAATTCGTACATGGAGCCTAGTGACACCCTCACCGTTCGTGATTTCCCTGATGAGATTCCTGGGTTTCCTCCGACGAGGGAGATCGACTTCAGCATTGAGTTGGTGCCTGGTACAGCTCCTATCTCACGAACCCCATATCGCCTAGCACCAGCCGGTTGAGAGAGCTGAAGGTACAGATTAGCGATCTGTTGGAATAGGGCTTTATTCGGCCAAGAATGTCACCGTGTGGAGCTCCTATTCTTTTCGTGAAGAAGAAATACGGTTCGATGAGGCTGTGCATTGAATTTCGACAACTGAACAATGCTACCGTGAATAATAAGTACCCATTACCGAGGATCGATATTTTATTCGATCAGCTTCAAGGTTCAGCCGTGTATTCTAAGATCGATCTGCATTCATGGTATCACCATTTGCGAATTAGAGAGGAAGATGTTGCGAAAAATGCATTTCGGACGAGGTATGGGCATTATGAGTATTTGGTTATGCCTTTGGTTTGACTAATGCCCCTGGTTTTCATTGATTTGATGAAGCGAGTTGATAGGATTAATGGAATAAAAAATGTGATAAAAATATGTGTAGGAGTTCAGAAGGTGGGGTTGAATGAACTCCATTCAATTTATAAATTTTTGAAAACTTAAAAACGATTTTATAAGCCTTCGCTCAACTCAGATCTGAATTACCAGATCTGAGATTCTTAGTTCTAAGACTGTTCTCTCGGTTAACAAATAAGATGTGCGGAAATAAATCGATCGACCAGTGAACAGTGTAAAATAAATGCGATGCAAATAATTAAATATAGAGTTCAGAGTTTGTTTATGGAAGTTCGGATATCAAATCCTACGTCTCCCATTCTTCCTTTGCAGGAAGGTTCCACTAGAAGAATTTGATGAATACAACTCTTGTATACACCCCGTCACTGAGCCTCGCTCCAAGTGAACTCTTAGCAACCACAACTAAGCAGATACACTATTTTTAGAATCAAATAAATTTTCGAACTGCTTCAAGAAGCATGTTCGTTACAGAGTCAATTGTGAATAATACAATAAACACAATATTTTGTGTACTGTAGATCTTCTGGTTTCTATGACAATGAAACTCGATTTACAATGGTAAACCAGAAGATATCTCGAATATTTATCTCTTAAGAACAAAGGAATGTTTTTCGAGATTAAATAATGGGACATAGAATATTTTTTCTTGAGTGTTTGAAAATCCCAGAGTGCGAGAGAGCTTGTGATTGTTGAGAGTACGTAAAAATCACTGAGAGCTTCTTCATTGAAACTATTTATACTCTTCAACCTCACGGTCAATAAATGTAGCCACTAGATACAAACCCCTTTGCATATCTTCATCGTGTCACCGCAGTTAATGCTCCATTAATGCTATGCAAAAGGTAATCTGCACTTGTCAGGGCTTAATTGACTTATATACCAAAGCGGGTAAACATCGTATCAATCACTCTGCGTACTGTGCAGCTTTACTCAAAATAGCTCTAATCTTGTCTCCTTAATTTAAATTGTCTAACAGGATATTATACAATCAAATCGTGACCGTTGTTTCTCTCAAATAATCAACTGATAATATCTGAAGACATCCAAAGCTCACATCTGTTGCAGCACTGAAGTTCTGAAAACTGCTCTCTTCCCTTTTCGAAATTTCCCTTTGTGAATAGCTACAAGATATATCTCTTTATGCATATAGCCGTCACATCTGAAAATATCCCCCTTTTTGTACTCTACAAAAGTAATTCTCTTTGTAATATCTGAAATTTTTCAATCTTTACGAATATGTCCCCTTTTTGTACAATCGTGAATCTTTTAGATCGGAATACTCGTTACTGAAAAATCTGAAGCGTAGCCTCTGTACTGATATAACCTGAATACCCAAATCTGATCGATTTCTTACCTGAACTGATACTGAAAAATAACATCTGAAATACTCTGAATAAAATCTGTTCATATCTGAGTCTGTTATCATCTGATATGCTCAGATCTGAAATAAATCTTCTGAATAATCGGATCTGTTATCATAGCCTCTGAATCAAATCTGATACCTTAAAATCTGAAATCCTGACCCGATAACTGAAATACTTGACCCAATTACTGAAATAACCCGAATGCCCAAATCAGAAATACTCTGAAACATATATACTCGAATCTGGTTTGCTCGGTTCTAACCTGAAACTGAATGAACAGTGTCGGTCGAGGGTTTCAACAGATAAGATTTGAAAATGTTCTAAGTGTTGCTCAACACTTGTATTTAAATCATCTATTCAATCTCTATCGAATAAGACAAATCCCGACTAAAACAGATTCCTGCATCTCTACACATCGCCAAATAGATTTCTCGAAGCAGCACTTATCTCATCAGATTCCAGCGTTAACGCTAACTCTCGCTCACAAGTCAAAACGACGTCTCGCAGAACCACTGGAGATGTCTGGAAACACAAAACGCGTCGCACAACACACAGATCTCTCGCACTACGGAAGGTTAAGCACTAAACCAAAATGGCGACGTATCGGAGACATCTGGACACGCCAACGCGCCACAGCGAACGGCGTCGCTTCCACTTATCCAAACGGCGTCGCATTACTCTCGCGCTATACTCAATAGATCTCTCTCACGCATACGCGCTAACTCTACCAGATTTCATCTTCCCACGAGACATCTGAACTGCGAAACGACGGTAGCGCTACACTCAATTCCCAGATCTCTCCCGAGCAGACCTCACACTCTAACAAACTCGAAACGACGGCGTAGCGCTTCTTGCGCCAAACGCTACCATCAGATCTCTCTATCTCTGGTAGATCTCTCACTCCGCCAGACTTCACCAAAACGACAGTGTTTCACTAAAATTCACGGCAACTCACGAAACTCTTGGGGAATCAGATTTCTATCGCAATTTCGCCAATACAACTCCAAAACTCGCACTGATTTCACCCGATAATTCCTGCGAATAAAATCTGAACAAATCCCCAAGAGATCTGAAATTCTCAAATCAGATTTCACCAAAAATCTCAAATCTGAAATCTGAAAATTCGAAAATTATAAATTTGAATTTCTCAATCCTCACAAAGCACTACCTGAACAGAAGAACCAATTTGCCACTACACGAACAACGACGCACTGTAGCTTCTTCATGTTCACTCTTCTGGCTTTCAAAAGCCTTCTAAAGTGTTATAGAAAGAAGCGTCTTAGCGAGGGGAATCCGTCGCCAATAGCCTTGCTCCCATCAGAGTTGTCTACCACCGGCAATAGGAAGAAATATGCTACCATGAATAGTAAGTGTTTCGCTACAGTAGAGGGTACGATATCGGGACAAGATATATTTTCTAAGTGTTGGGAACTACTTACGTAAACGCAGTAAAAGTCCTCTATATATACAACTTAAATCTCCCCAAATATGGTGAACAGTAGCCACCGACAACACAGGGCTCACAGCTGGTACCAACTCAGATCTGAGTACTACTCCAGATCTGGACTATACGCTATACCAGCGCTCTACTACTAAACGACGTCACACATGAGTACGCTCAGAGGGACCAGCTCGCACCCAGATTTAGTTTCTCGAAACGGCGTCGCACCACAATCCAGCTCCCGTAAACAAACCAGCTCTCACACATCCAGATCTCACATCTCAGCTGGTTCCTCTAAACGACATCGCACAACAATCCAGCTAGTTCATAAACGTGTATCGCTAAACGGCATCGTATCGCGACCCATATCCAAACGACCAGCTCACATTCATTAAGATCTTGCCTCGACCGATATTCACAAACCGCATCGGTTTACACTCAAACCACAAACGGACCGGTCTACCCAGAACTACCAGATTTCACCTTAAACTCTGGTTTCTTCCAAAACGGCGTCGCTCCACTATCAACTCCAAATATCTTGTGACGACTAACACGCATCCAACCATCCATATTTGAACAAATCTACGAACCAGATCAGAGCTATTTCACACACAAACCAACTAGATCCTCTTCAAGTCTAATCCATCGACCGATTAATTTTCCAGATAAATAATTAGCGTTTCATATCTCACAACGGGCATTATCCGTCAGCTTTCCGGAAAGCAACTACAGCTGACCACTGATCTTTATAAGGTCAAGATGCAGCTTGCCGAACTAGTTGAGCATCTCAAACGGGTTGGTGATGCCAAAAAGGGGGAAGGAGGGTAGAGTAGACCAGTGGATGGATCCAATAGACAGGGAGGGGAAGGACCAAGAAGTGGACAATGTAGTATACGTGGTAGAGGACCAAGTCCGAGAGGAGTAATAGGACCAAGCCCATGAAGATATAGATCGGGCGATGATAGTGAAAGATATAAGTATAGTAAATGTTTCTAGAACAAGGGCGGTCGAACTTTTGAACTAGTAGCTAACTGCTTCAATGTAAATTTATTATTGGTTTATCGAATTCTATTTTTCGATCAAGGTTTTGTCATCAGTAAAAAGGTGAAATTGTTAGGATAAATCTCAGAAGTTTTGGTGATGAAAAATAGACGAGAAATGAAATCCATAAAAGAGATTAATTGAACCAAAGTGACAAGATCTGGATGACACTTACTACGATGGATGAAGAAACCAGATCGGATCAGAGTCAAGATGGTCAAGAAAAGACCAGCTCAGCGCGTTTGCTCAAAGGCTGGTCAGGACCTTAAGGAGTGATGGCTTAGTATAGACCAGCTGGACACTGGGATTTACAGGAACCATCACATGATATTGAACCAGTTGAATATTAAGACAATACAGGTACCAACTCAGTATTCAGACCAGAACGAGAAAACCATCTTGGTATAGAACAACGTAAACCAGCTGAGTACAGAACGATATAGCAAATTGAACTTTGAATGTTTAAGCTACGTACAGTCTGAAACAAGATATTTGACATCTCTACAGTAATTTGTAGTCGTTGGAACTAATTTAAGCT
Source organism: Dorcoceras hygrometricum (assembly GCA_001598015.1). NCBI lineage: Eukaryota > Viridiplantae > Streptophyta > Magnoliopsida > Lamiales > Gesneriaceae > Dorcoceras > Dorcoceras hygrometricum. The sequence continues at coordinate 12,995 of KQ991111.1, read as the reverse complement.
AAATGATATGCAGAGATATAGTACAAACTGATGACGACGTAGAGTTGCTAAAAAGGGCAATGCATTTAATGAAGCTGTACTTTCATAGTACATACATTTAAGGCATCGCAGGAAATTCAATTTGGATACATACAATGTGTCTACTGGCTACATTTTTTATCGTTGCATCCAAAGAGTATATATAGAAGAATAAAGAAGTTGTGTAGGGTGACCGTACACAACGATATTATCGAACATACGAGATAAACAGTTCTTCACAAAATCAGAGTTCATCTTGAACCAGCTTATACAAGTGACACACACAGAGATTGTTTATTTCCCTTTCTGTGTCACAGACTCTTCTATTCACACACTCTGTGTTTGCTATGAGTTCTCGTGACTGTGGGTTGTGGGAGTGGGTTTGTACAAACGGTTGTATAAATCAAAGCCTTCTAATGTAAAACTTCCATCGAGGAATAAGGGTAGAAGTAGGAGAATTCGCTCCGAACTTTCAGAAACAAATTTCTCGTCTCTACAACTTTTACTTTTACGCACTTGATTAAATCGATCAGCTGATTGAATCATGTTCATTCCGCATAAAAAATTCATTTTATTAAACGAGACAACAGTAGACACTGAGAACCTTCATAGCTAGTAACTTGACTGGAAGTTGGCTTCAAAGCCGTAAAATATTTTGAAACAATTTGCAAAGAAAAATCAGCGAAGGAGTTCATTCACCCCCTCCTTTGAACTCCTGAGCTCTGGTTTTGATCCTAACGGAGAGCGTCCCAGTAACATATATATATCGGTATATATATCTAGGAGTGTCACCGGGAGCGCCCCGTGCCTTTATTGTATTGAGATTTGAAATTCTGTTTGCTTTGTATGTTGGAACCTATTGTATTTGTAGCTGCCATGTTTATCTTTTGGTTGTTGTGAAACAAATATTTTGAGTATAAATGTACTTTGAATTATGTTTTCTTATTCAGGCCGAAGAGAAAATTTTTAGCCACTTTTAATGCTCCCGCAGTTTGTTTGTGTTCTTGGTCTCTGTTTTGTGCACCTGGCCTGACAACAATACTTTAGTTGATTGCAGCAGTCCAATATCATTGACAATGAGTAGAATGTCATCAACATAAAGTAGAAGGAATGTCGCAGCATTCTTAACTACCTTCTTATACACACATGGCTCCTCGAGATTCTTGATGAAACAAAATTCTTTAATTGTTTCATCAAACTAAGGTTCCAACTTCTCGATGGTTGCTTGAGATCGTAGAAAGATCTCTGAAGTTCGCACACTTTCTGCTCACTTCCTACGTATGTGAAACCCTCAGGCTTCGTCATATAATATTTCCTCTTTGATGTTTCCATAAGGAACACAGTCTTCACATCCATTTGCCATATCTCATAGTCGTACCATGCGACTATGGCTAGCAGGATTCTAATCGACTTGAACATTTCAACTGGAGAAAAGGTTTCATCATAGTCAACACCTTACCTTTGTAACCTTTTGCGACCAGTCGCGTCTTATAGGTCAATACCTTACCATCAGGCCCAAGTTTTCTCTTGTACATCCATTTGCATCCAATAGGAACTATTCCTTCAGGAGGATTTACAAGAGTCCAAACTTGGTTCAAATGCATTGAGTCAATCTCAGATTGCATTGCTTCAAGCCATAAATTAGAATCAGCATCGAAATTCGCCTCCTTGAAGGTTCTTGGATCACATCCAATAACTTGATCACCCTGATCATCTTCAAGGAGGAAACCATATCTTTCAGGAGCCCTAGGAACCCTTTCGGATCTCCTAGGTGCGACCATTTCTGGTACCGGCTCTTTTTGTTTATTTCGTACATGATTTTTAAAAAAATTCTAGAGTTTGGTTCGTTTCAATTATTATGTTAACTGATATCATTGTTTGTTGATAATAATAGGCATTGCGTCTCTGGTCTACGGAGAACTTGCAAATGTTTGGATGAATTTATTTTCAAAGCCAAATAGTTGGGAAGTGTAATGAATTATTTGTAGGACAAAAAAATTATTTCATGGTATTAACATTGTAATTTTCCATTATTTGGTCCAATTGGATAGAATTTAATTTCATCAGATTTTTTGTTGTGTACTTAATTGAAATTCCTAGTATCGTATATATAAAATTAATAATTTTTAATTATCATTATAATTAATAAAATACAAATTTGTATTATCGAGAAAAATATCATATTGATATAACAACGATTTTTTTAAAATGTTGTCGAATAATAAAAAAAAATACCTTGTTTAAAATTCACGGACGACAACGGTTTAACTTACTTATTCTTTAACAATTACAACGGATTTTATCCGTTGTTATACGTTCAAACAACAACGGATTTTATCCGTTGTGGTTAACCGGGACTTTTAACAACATGGATTTCGACCACGGTCATCTTTCCTAATAGACATTGGATTTTATCCGTTTTCTATTACCTGTTTTGTAGTAGTGTATGCTCTGAATGTCACGAGTAGATATCAAACCAATCCCCACCAATTGCATTGGAAAGCCATGAAGGATATTCTTAAGTACTTGGAAGGACTAAGAATATTTTCATGGTCTATGGGGTGGGGATTTAAAACTAGAAGGCTACACTGACTCTAGTGTAACGCCCAGGAATTTTCCTAACTAGAATTCACATGCCTTAATATTATTTTCTCCTATTTTAATAATTTTATTAATTTTGCATTTATAATTATTTAAATTATTTTATAATTAGTATTATGTCTTGTTTTAGAATTTTAGTACAGGTGTTACGAAGCCGGAGTTGTGACGATTGGGAACACCGAGGCAAAAATGATTTCGTTTTAAAAATTTATTTTAAGGCCAAGCTTGGAAGTAATTTTTTTCTTATTTATGAAAAAGTTTATAAAACTTTCAAAATTTAATTTTTCATATCTTATTTTATTTAAACAAATGTAAATATATATATATATATTTATATATATATACAAACATACATATATATATATATATATATATTTAGAGAAGGTGCTTGTCAAATCTTCACAGAAGTTTTAAATATATGATCATTCCTAATTAACTAAACTTGTTGGTCATTAAACAACAGTAGACCCCACTCACGAGATTTCACATTCTTGCCTACCTCATTTCCACTAAACAATTTCATTACACGACAACTCACAACTCACAACCACTTGATTTTTCCTTAATTATGGATGAATGTCGGGTGCAAGACAACAAACAACTTACACACACTACATTGTGAGAAAAATAAAATCGAACTCCATCCTCTCCTTTTCACAAGCAGCCGTCCTTTTCTTCTTTCTTTCCACGATTAGCATCGTTCTGTTTTCCTTTAATTTCCGACGGCCTTGAGTTTTCCGGAGTGAAGCAGCGATGTTTTCCCGACGTCCTCCTCCGCGCAGCTTCAAGATATTAATCGTTAGTTCTTCACGAGCGATGCAAGTACAAATCTTCGTTTGAATGTACCAATCGAACATATTATTGTGTGTTTTTGATTCTTCGCTTCTCTTTTTAATTTCTGAGTTTCGAGCCTATGAATTGATGTTTATACGAAGCAATTTCTCATTAAAAAATCTGATGGGGCTGCCTATGAAATTAGAACCGTGAGTTTGTGACTGTTGTTTGTGAGATAAACAAGGTCTGAGATTTATGAGAGATTATTTTCTGTGTTCGTAAATGTCATTCTGTTTTTATAAGTTTACGCTGTTCTGTTCTTTAAGCTGTAATTTGTCTCCTTCGGGCGTAAACTGTTCGGCTTCATAGCATATGTTGTTCTTTGCTTCCAGTTTAAGTTGTTATTCCTTGAGCCCCAAGTTGGTTCTTTGAATTTGAGTTAATTTCTTTCCTTTAAACTGTAAATTGATCGGCCTTCTTTGGGCGGAATTTGTACTGCTTCTGAACATAAGTTGTTCTCTGCCTCAAACTTAAGCTTCTTTCTTTAGAGATTAAGCTGTTAGATTATTCTTCCTTGGGTTTAATTGGTTGAACATAAATTGTTCTCTCATGTTGAGCTTGAGATGTTCTGTTTTCGTTGAGCTTAATGTGATCTGCTTCTAGGGCAGAATATGTTTCCTTTCAACTGAGCGCATACTGTTCTTTTCCTTTCGATTGAGCACATATTGTTCTTTCTTTTTGAACTATATCTTTAACTTAAGTTGTTCTGTCTCCTTTAAATTTAAGACGACCTGTTCTATGTTCTTCGAGCAGAAGTTGTTCTATTTAGTTGAGTGTATGTGCTAGAGTACCCCTTTTGTTTTATTTCAAAAGAGAAGCATGCGTCGACCTTATATATTTCTGGATACTGGTTGTGTGTGTGTCAAAGGCTTGATTAAACATTGAAGGGAGGCTGCTGGTCATCTTTTCACTTTTTCTTCCATGTACGATGGTTATTCCTGTACATGTCTTCTTCATTTCTCTTATGGTCGTGTGAGTGTGCTTCAGTTTTTAGTTTCTTCCTTGATGTTATGGCATTCATGCGTGTGTTTGGAAGTGTGTGAGACATCATGAGGTTGTGACAGCAAGGTGCAATGCTGATATGATTGAAAATTGTTTTAAAAATCATTCGGTGCCAACCCCATCCATTAATAGTTCATCATGCTAAGCACACACTCATCTTTTCACTTTTTCTTCCATGTACGATGGTTATTCCTGTACATGTCTTCTTCATTTCTCTTATGGCCGTGTGAGTGTGCTTCAGTTTTTAGTTTCTTCCTTGATGTTATGGCATTCATGCGTGTGTTTGGAAGTGTGTGAGACATCATGAGGTTGTGACAGCAAGGTGCAATGCTGATATGATTGAAAATTGTTTTAAATTCATTCGGTGCCAACCCCATCCATTAATAGTTCATCATGCTAAGCACAGACTCCTCTTGTTTTAATAATTTTGGGTCCTTTTTGTCTTTTTCTACTAAGCACATACGTACACATCCAAATTTTGATTTTGATATCCAAATGCTGAATTGAGGGTGTAAGGATTTATGCAGTAAGTTCATCACTACAATATTTAAATAAATTCAAGATTGAGAAAGAAAATGATTTGAATGAAGTGACTTGATTGTGGTTAAAGGTTATTACGGGTATGAGAGCTGGGAGACGTTTCGGGAGACATGCCAAATCACGGGTATTGTGAGCCGGGAGACGTTCCGGGGTGACATTCCAAATCATGGGTATTGTGAGCCGGAAGACGTTCCGGGGAGACATGCCAAATCATGGGTATTGTGAGCCGGGAGACGTTCCGAGGAGACATGCCAAAACTTGACGTGTAATGGAAGAGTTTGATCAAGCAAACAAAGCAAAACAATGAACCACAGTCAGGAATCTAAGTTCACAGAAAAAGAGATGACTTTTATTTATGAGCTACAGATTTCATCATTTTATTTACGAGCTTATTCTAATGCATGAGTTTTAATTTAAGGTTTTAAACTGCTGCTCTAAGCTAAGAAAATTTTTTAAGTACAAATATCTTATGCATGTGTATGTATTATGTATTATTTGTTATTATCTAGTTTTGTACTTGTTGAGCCCCTAGGCTCACTACGTTTGATTGGTGCAGATTATGTTGAGAGGCATGCTGAGGGGCAGGATTTCTGAGCTGGCGGTGGTTTCAGTTAACACAATCCAGCGACCAAGCGTTTCGGCAGCAAACTAAAAGAAAAGATTTTACTTTAATGAAATTTCAGTTTACAGTTTGTTATAAAATCTTTAAGCATTTTAATATCTCGAGCTACGAAGTTTTTAGTTTTAAATGATTCATTAGATTTATTTCACGTCCTGAAATTCTTATGATGATTGAAATTCAAACTGTTTGTGCTTTTAAATTCTTGAGAATTCCGACTTTTCTGTACAAATTAAAGAAAATTTTTTAGCATATATGTTTCAGGAAAGAGGGTCGTTTCATAAGTAGTTAATATTAGACATATTAAACATGTCGTTCCTAACCAACTTGTCATCCTCTTTAAGAAAAAATGACCTAGCCTAACATGCCCAAGTTGTGCCGGGTTTAGACTATCATATTTCCTTTTGATTTTTGTTGTATGTGTCTCCACATCGTGAGTTGGAACTTCCCTCAATTTTAATTTGTATAGATCGTTTTCACGTTCCGCGAATCCAACTAAACATTCATTCTTGTAATATTACAAATCGAATTAGCAAAATGACAAGAATATACATCACTATCAAGCATAGAAACTGAAATAATGTTCTTTATTAATTCAGGAACAAATAAAACATCTTTCAATAACAACCTAAAATTAGAATTAAAAAATAAATACACATCTCCTATCGCTACAGCTGCAACCTTTGCTTCCTTTCCAAGCCTCAAGTGGGTCTCACCCACCCTAAGACGTCGACTTCTTGTCATTACCTACAAGTCATTGCAGATATGAGATCCACATCTGGTATCAAGTACCCAAGAAGTCGAGTTAAGAGACATATTTATTTCAATGTAGAATTTACCTTTTGCAGTTCGCAACTGCTCAAGGTAATCCCGAAAGTAACTCCTCCAATGCCCAGGCTTGTGGCATTGGTGTCAAACATTCTCAAACTTGTTCAACTTCAGAGCCCTTGCCTTGGGCTTCTCCTCCTTCGTAGGGGCAGAACGCTTCTTACCCTTCTGTTTGGGCCCCTTCTTCACAGATAAAGAAGAGCCCAAAGGAGGACAGGGTTGTTCTTTTTTTGTTGTCCCCTCAAAAACGACAAGCATGTAGGGTGGCATCCAGCTTGTTCATACTGAAGTTGAAAACAAATGGGTCGAATGCAGCAGGGAGGGAGAGGAGAAGCAAATCCACAAACAGTTCATGTAGAAGCTAGATTTCGAGGCCCGCTAGTTTTTCAATGAGCCCAATCATACGGACCCCACTCTCACAGACCAAAGTCGCCTCGCACATGCGGCTCGTCATAAGCTCCTTGACAGTAGTGAACCTCTTCGTCCGAGAGTTCTTCCCTTACAGTTCCTTGAGGTGAAGGTGTATGGCAGCAGTATAACCCGTCTACTCGAATCGCCGCTGTAATTCGTTGGACTTGGAAGCCGTTATATAGCATCGAGCTTGAATCTCATCGTCCCACCATTTTTACAATTTTTCCAGCTCCTCAGGACTGGCATTGGCAGGGTCAGAGGACACTTCTCTAGCGTTTAGAGAAGCTTCTCTACAGCCAAGACAATCTTGAGATTTCGCAGTCAATCTTGGTAGTTAGTGCCAGTGAACTTGTTGCTATCCAGTATAGCAACAAGTGAATTTTTAATCGAAGACATGATAGATAGAAGTTTACACTGAAAGGAAAATAGACATGTATTACAGACTGTTAGATATTTTTCTACAGATCAAAATCTGAATTTTTATTAAAACAAAACCTGCTTATATTTGACTAACGGTTATTGTGCAATGTGCAGTGCACTTGATTGAAAAACATGGATATGTTCAAGAAGGAATAGTGAGGGGACGCCTAAGCCGGTCGAGCGAAGACATCTAAGTTGGAATGATGAGGGGACGCCCAAGCTGGTCAAAAATAGGATGCTATGCAGGTTTTGTAGGAATCCAGAGCGCAGGAAGCATCAAGCTGGTTCACCAGCTTGATGAAATAGAAGAGCAGTAATCAAGAGCAGTGTGGTTCAGTGAAGTACAGAACGGTTCAAGGGCAGATCAAGTGTAGCATACAAGTGTAATGATTGAGTTCCATTGAATAGACAAGCGTATTAATCGAGTGCAGATCAGATCACTAAGCGCAACAGTGTGCTTGCTGATGGTTTGGATGAGGTGTCCGAATGGATCAAGAGGACAAGCAAGTAACACGAGTCCCTGGAGGAAAAGATCCAAGATATTAAACCAGATCAGGGAAGAGAAAACCTGACCAGGGGCCTCAACAGCTGGATGCCTATAATGGGGAAGAGTGTTGTGCATATGCAGAACGAAATATAACAAGAATTCACAACACAAAGCAGTGATGGTCGCAAGTTTGCATACTATATGGCATCTGGCGTGCAAGCTGTTTCAATGCTTAGGCTTGAGCTAATGCACTGATGGAAAAGCTTCAAAGAATAATCAAGTCGACAACACAAGCTCTGGGAAGACATTCACAAAAAGCTCGAACAGTAGCAGTTCCCAGTGTGTGAGACTTTATCTTCGAGAGATTGAGCGTACATTATAAATATTACACACGATTCACTCATATATATTTCAGAGTTGAGCGAAACAGAAAATTGAGTGAATTAAAATATATACACTCCATGTTAGTCTTTGGACAGAGACGTAAACAAGTCTGGTTGTCTTTCGCACTGAGACGTTAAAGAAGTCTGTGTAGTCTTTCTCACTGAGGCAGTAAAGAAATGAAGTTAGACACATAGCTTGCGGGCTTAGTATGCGGTGGTTTCTAGGAGTTCTTGCGGCTGCTGGTCGCAAGAGTGGGTTGCAGTGAGGGTCATTGTAATCAAAGTCTTGTAGTGGATCCTTCACGATTGCGGAAGAAGGGGAGACTGTCAGGACCCGTGCTAATCAACAAATAATAAAATTAAGCACATAATCGCGAAAGCATAAAAGTAGGGCTTATATTTTTTTTTCAAATGTTTGGGCCCGAATAGTAAAATCATCATTCAAAATATTCGTACTCAAAATTGGATTTTCTCAAATCCACAACAGCAAGTAATCAATACAACTCAAATAACAGATCCCCACAATTCATAAAAACGCATGGCATCCCCTCATTAAATACATAACTAAATATAACTGGGACTCTATCGAAATGGGGATCTACTAGCTGGAATACCACTCTTCCCAGCCAGATTACCTGCAACTCCTGCAATGGGCAACACAGACCCAAGAGCACAAAAGCAGAAAAAGAAATACGAGGTCAAACCTTAGTACGAAGAGCACTAAGATAACAACAAATCATAAACATGCAGTATTCTAAGTCATGAATGCATGAGGGCTGTCAAAGAATCGGTAGTCTAGGCCAACGAGTCAATTGGCAAATCAGGTGAGCCTCTATACCACGCACATCCAATCAGCCGGTGGAAATCAACGGTCTGTGATATTCAGGTCTGGCCACTCAAATTAACCATCACAACTCGGTGGTATTCAGACACGACGAATCAGTCGGTCACCACTCCGATGATAGCATTGTGCCTTTCAGGCGCGACACATCTGCCGACCGATCACAATGTGACTCTCAATCGGTAATCAATCAATCTAGGGCTCAAGATGTATGCATGAGTGCCATTAAATTCAAATTTGATTTAAGCATGCATAATTCACGTAAAGCAGAACAAAATAATCATTCAATGAGCCAAATTCGGTCACCACTCCGATGATAGCATTGTGCCTTTCAGGCGCGACACATCTACCGGCCGATCACAATGTGACTCTCAATCGGTAATCAATCAATCTCAGGCTCAAGATGTATGCATGAGTGCCATTCAATTCAAATTTGATTTAAGCATGCATAATTCACGTAAATCAGAACAAAATAATCATTCAATGATCCAAATCTGTTCACGTAAATCACAGAATTCAAATAATACAGTTCATGCCTCAAAATACCAACACGCTCATGCCCAAACCTGTTAACAGAAGCTCAATTCGTACCTCAAATCTCAGATTCTACCTCAACAGATCTCACCAGGGCACGGCAACATTAGCCTGCTCAAATCTGCTTCCTCACTGGTCTCGACAAACACAGCAGGAACTGCCTGGGAACTCAAATCTGTAAGGGCATCTCATAACTTAGCTCATATCCAAACTCCTAAAGCTCACTGCCTACGATCAAGAACTCAAATCTGGTTCGACCACTAAGCAAAAAGGTTCTATTATCTAAATCTAAGCTTAGAACAGTAGGAATCACTTACTCAGAAGCTCAGAAGAACTGAAGAACTCTCGGGTTCACTGCCGCGAAAATTCACGAACACTGTCGTGAAAATTCACGAACACTGCAACTTAGGTCTCCTAACTGGTAACAATCGAAAGGGCTAAGCAGGACGACCTTGCGCCACCAATCTTGATCTAAACAACGGCAGAAATCGACGACAATCTAACGAAGAAGGGTTAGGGGGAACAGTAAGGGTTTCGAGGTGAACGGGGAAGACGATAAGGAAATATCGGGTTCCAAATACGCTAAGTGTAAATCAACACTTGTATTTAAATCCTCGAGTCAAAGTTTTCAGTGAAAGTCAACACTGACATATTCAGATTCCAGCATCAGATCCTAGCGCCAAGGAACAAATACTCGAATCTGGTTCCAGCGCTAACTCAAATCTGAGTTCTCAACGCCACGCGCACAACTAAACAAAACGACGTCGCACTGCCTCACCTCTGAATCAGATCCCAGCGCTCATATCTGTTCACGCTCACTCGGATCTGAATAACGCTAACAACATCGATCAACCCAGAAACATTGACTAACACGTGTCCTCTCCTTGTTGGCTCTCGCATCCGCGCGCACCCGCTAACAGATTCATCTCGCTAGTTACAAATCTGGTAACTGAAATCTGAATTATTCCAGAAATCAGCTCACGATATAAAACAATCAAAGCAACTCCAAATTCGACGCAGATTTCACCCGAAAGAAACCAGCGACTCAAATCTGAACAACTCGATATCAAATTTGAAGATCACCAACCAGATTCGACCAAGATTTTCAAATCTGAAAACCCAAAAATTACGATTCCCGTGACTAATCCTAAGTCAAATCTGATTAATCATTAATTACGGAATCTCACTCCTCACATTCTCCCCACCTTAAGAGATTTCATCCTCAAAATCAAAGGCAAACACAGGGCAGAATCAACAAAACACCAGCACTAATCAACGCAAACACTAGACAACAATCCATAAAATTACCTAGTGTGCTTATATCAAAACTCAAACATATGAGGCCACTCTTGTATCATGTTTTCTTCCACTTCCCAAATAGCTTCCTCTCGGCCATGCTTACTCCATTGGACCATCACCAACGGAATTATCTTATTCCTCAAATGGTTCTCCTTTCAAATTCACTCTTATTTATAGACAACGTTTCTGTATTTCTTGCAGCATTTCCAACGTATTCAATTCGAGTTCCACGTGTCATGCTGAGTATTCAAACAAGATATACTCCCACCGCTTCGAAGGTGGATAACGATAAACAGATTCTTCAATTGCTGTCCATCGTCCTCAGTCGATGTTCGACTATCATTGTTCGTTAGCAGACACAAGAATCAGCTGTTGTAATAACCAGTCGCAACAACAGGAATCCAGTCGCAACATCAATTCAGTCGCAACACTCCAAAGCTCAAAACGATCTCGTTATAACTAATCTCAATGACGTCGTTACATGTCATCAGCTGGTGCTACTTTACTTAACAGAACCAGCAGCTGGTCACACTTCTATTCTAACAGCTGATCTCGCAACATTAATCGAAACGGTATCGTATCAACATCTCCTGTTTATAATCAAAACGGTGTCGCATTGATCCCTCGACTGGATAATCAGCAGATACCAACTCTCTCGACTGATTTCCAATCTCTCGTCTGGTTGCTAAACGACGACGTATCAAGGATCATAGTCATAATTCCAAACGCTGTCGTATATTCTTTCAACTGGAACTAATTTTCCCTTGACTGGTTTGCGTTTAATATCAAAACGACGACGTATTACCTACGTCATCATCAACCAACAGATACAACAATAACCAGCAGATGCACATGAATGACCAGCAGGTACATAAACCGGCAGATGCATAAGAAACTCTTGCTGCTGATTTCTCGTGTGTAACAGTAACTAACACGTGGCGCTCTCTCATCGACCCTTCTATTCGTGCGTCTATTTCCAGCTGAAATCAACACTAACGCTTCAACCGAGTTTCAAATTGCCACCAGTCGCGAGCTACAGTAACCTGCTGCTGATTTTATCAAATCGCTTCGTCTGGTTACTGCGTCTGGTTCTTATACTTAACGCGATTTCACGATATTCAGTTCATGAATCACCAAACACTTCCAGAAGAAATCCGAGCTCATAATCAAGCTTTACCAAATTCTTGAATGTCGAAATTACTCCCCTAATCCACTTCTTAATGATTCTGGGCATTACATTTCTCCCCCTCTAAGATTCGAGTTCGTCCTCGAACTCATCAGCAATCGCTATATATACATATGAACATAAGGAGAAATTGATGCTGAACAAGAGCTAACCTTATTGGAGGAGATACGGGAATCGCTGTTTCATATCATCTTCCACTGCCCAGGTTGCTTCTTCAACGCCATGTCGATTCCATTGAATCTTCACTAAGGGAATCGTCTTCGTTCGAAGGTGTTTGTCTTTCCGATCAAGAATATGAATTGGTTGTTCAAAATAGCTCAAGGTTTCATCCAACTCAGCTTCTTCAGCAGGAATAACATGAGAAGTATCAGGCATATACTTTCTCAACATAGATACATGAAAAACATCATGTATACCCGAAAGAGATGGTGGTAAAGCCAGTCGATATGCGAGATCACCTATCTTCTCCAAAATTTCATAAGGACCTATGAATCTAGGAGACAATTTCCCTCGTTTTCCAAATATGATTTTACCCTTGAAAGGAGAAATTTTCATACTCTGTCCCCTGTTTCAAAACTCAAAGGTCTTCGTCTGGTATTCGCATATTTGGCTTGCCTATGCTGTGCTGTTCGCATTCTCTGCTGAATCAATTTCACCTTGTCAGTCATTTCTCTAATCAACTCTGGTCCCAACTCAGGTACTTCTGAAATATCATCCCAATATAATGGTGAACGACACTTTCTTCCATACAATGCTTCAAACGGAGCCATTTCGATACTGGTTTGATAGCTGTTGTTGTATGAGAATTCCACCAGCGGTAATGTAACGCCCCAAAATCCTTAGGACCATATTTATGCATTTCATAAATCATATGGGCCATTTTGGCAATTTTGAATATTATGTATCTGCTGAATTGTTCATTCCAGCAGGTAAGATTGCGCTGCAGCTGATTTCAGCAGGTAACTCCAAAGAGCAATGCACAAGTTGGTTTG